>JBBCBC010000006.1:13765791-14072857 GCA_037126765.1 Stenogyne calaminthoides
CAATTTATTTACGCATCTTGTTTAACTAAATCTCTCTACGATTCCTCAGTAACTTAATCCTAGGAATTCGAGCAGTGGTTATTGACCAGTTTCAAGTAGCTTAGAATTCTTTTATGCATCTACTTTAATTGAATCTTCAAGTCAAATAATAGTCGCCTGCAAGTCTTCATCATTGTTTCTCAACTCAAATGCAGGCATTTTGATGATTGCAAGGGACATATTGTGGACTAAAGAACAAAATTGATATAGAATAACATATATAATATAAAATTTGCAGACTAAAGAGCATTAGAAAGCTATTCTAGCTAGGATGTATTTTTATACCATGTCCAGACCCAAGAAACTTAATTTTTGCATCATGGGTGATAATCATGCTTACTATGAAATTTGATGAAATCTATGCTTCGACAGATGAGTCAATAATTGCTACAACATTAATATTAATAAGGCATTGGATCCTGTATTCAAATTTCCAGCTGAAGCCATCATTACTGCTCATTTAACTTGGAATGCAGCAACAATAACAAAGCAATAAGTATTGAATTATTCCACTCCAAATCCGACTAAAAGTTCTTAATATCTTTGAATTTCAGAAGAAAACTTGATAGATTACCTTGCCGATGGCACTGTTCAGTTTTGCAAAAGATATAACTTGAAAATTTTTTGGTAGGACTTTAGCATGAAATTGATGAGATACATATTTCACACCAAACACCCCCTAAATGAAGGTGCTCTACCTACGTAGCCGGTCCATAAAAAATAAAAGATACTTACCAAAATCTTCAAACACAGCTTTGCATCCTCAAGGTTTCATCAATTTTTGGAAATCTAAAGATAATGTTGTTAAAGGATTTTATAGTATACCCTAAAGCTTCTCTTCTCTGCATTGCCTCCAGTATTTTGACCCCAAGTTTTTTTCTCCCTGTGACATTCACCTTTGCCAATTGCAACTCCCACTTTTAGTTTAAAATCTAATTAATTAACCAACCTGTAAGAAAAAATAAATGTGAGGATAATATGCAAATTGAGTGTTTTATCAACATTATTTGATTTTTGGCAATTGCAAAATGACCATTCATACCCCACATATGTAACTTCTATTAGCTTCACATTGCAAGATTTCATATGTTTATAGATTTGTCTATATTAAATCTTATCCAGTAATTTATCCATATCAATTCATGAAGTCCACCAAGGGAAAAAAAAAATAACTACACAACTCAAGCTGAAGTTCTTTAAGAATATATCTGACCAGCTATTGATTTTGGTCCTTGAACCGCATTTCATACCTATCCAGCTTGACTTCAACTTCATCTATGTCGTGTACAATTGACATATTTATGCACCTGGAATTTAGAATGAAATAATTACATAAATATCAACATTTTGTTATATAATAATATACAAAAATGAAATTATGTTTGCATTAAAAAAAAAATCAGATATAACCTCCTCTTTTTCATCTGTGAGTCTGAAATTTATCTTCCTCTAATCATAAAACTACATTATTACCAAACACAATGTTATAAAATAATATACAAAAAGTCATTTTATCATTTCAATTACTAATACAAAATTCGCAAACGCGTGTAAAAGTCAACTGTGCATAAGATTGGTGGACGGATGGAGTATTATGTTTGCATAAATAAAAATCAGATATAACATCCTCTTTTTCATCAGTGAGTCTGAAATTTATCTTCCTTAAAAGATTACCACAAGAAGTTTTAATTGCTAAAATAGAGGGATCTTTGGTGAATAGTAAAGTTGGGTAATTTTTTATTATTGCGAAACAATTAGAACAAAAAGGAAAGTTTTAAGCATACCTATGAAACTGAAAATTAAGGAACAACGATGAAATCATTGAAATTAAGTGCATGAAATCAGCCAATACACTTTCCAATTGACTTATCATAATTTAGAAAATTAATTGAGCAATCTTAAGCTCTGTGCCAGACACTTTACCAGGGGCGTTCACCATTAGAGGAAGACTGGGGGGATGAAGAACAAAATAATAGTAGTGGCCAGTGGGTGTATGGAAGGTTGTGTTTCTCTATGTGGTACTTTATAACTGAGTGCAGACCTACAATATTTTCCCAGGGAAAATAAAACTCAATTTCTAAGAAAGAAAAGCATGCAGGTTGTTTTTTGTTTTTCAGTTTAAGAAAATTCTCCTAATCAAATGTGGAAGAAAAAGAACACATACAATTAAGAATGGAAAAAAAAAAATCCTTTTGGCCTCATTTCTTCCTCACAACTACTTGTTTCATCCATGGGTATTTTAGGTAAACAAAGGTTAGTATATTTCAAGTTGTTTTTGTTTGGTGAGAGTGATAGTACGACACCACTATTGATTGTGCATCATAAGTTGTTGTAATTAAAAAGTTTCATTTACAACATTTAGAGCAAAGAACCAATAAAACAATAAGAAAACCAATATAAGAAAGGCCAATTGCAACAAAAGAACAACCTTGTAATGCTTCTTTTTCCTCTACATTTCCATCATAATCTCCGCAATCAGAATCACTCGAATCACAGAGAACAAATCGAACTATAACACAAAAAGGAGAAAAACACAACCTGGCGACCAGGTACTTACCTGCAATCACTCGACCACGGTACCAGCTCGGCGGCGGTTGATCTGCAAATACAGGCCCTTCGCACCGGCTTCTTGGAGCTGCCTCTTCGCCTCCACCGTTTCTTTTTTTATGCCGCTTTAATTCCTTGATTTTTTTTTTGTTAATTCTTCAATCATCTCATTCAATTCCTTCCATTATATTACAATTTATTAAATTAAAGTAGAGAGACACATTTAAAATAAAGTAGAGACACATTTTGGAGAGGAAGAGTTTCTTTTCCCAACATTCAGTAAAAAATTAAATTAAAAAAACTATGAACACTTGTCATCAATTCAAAATAGACACTTGTCATCAATTTAGAGTAACACTTGGCAATAAAATAGCATCGACGTGGCAGCTTCTTAGGAGAAACATTCTCCTTTTATATAATAAGATTGGGACAAAGCAAAGCAAGTAATCTCAAAACAAAATCTTGGTCCAAAATAAGATGAATGAGTCAATGTGTCAACCAAGAAAAAAAGATAAAGGTCAAACACGTCTCTGTTCATACGCAGAAATTTCGGACATTCAATTCAAGCTCACTAAGTGCCTGTTTTTAAGATCACTACAAACAACTTCCAAAATCAAGTTTTTTCAAAACAGTCTCTCGCAGTTTTTTTTAAAAAAGATCATGAAAGCTGTTTTGTAGAGTATGAAAACACACCATAAAATTTAAGTGATAATATCAAGTAAGTCATCTTCTTCCAAGTTGTCTGTCACGAATCACTGAAACAGTATGGGAATCATGAAACTAAACCAAATGGATTCTCTGAAAATTCCGAAAATGTATAGAAACTAATTTTTGATGTTTCAATGATGATTACTTCAAGCCAAGCCAATCAATGCCTAAGGTGTGATTATTGGAATGAACTACTACTTCAACTGACAAAACATATTTTAGCAGTTAAAAACTCAATACATTCAGAGAGAAGCGAGTTTGATTCCTAATTGAGGGAATTAGGGCATGCCTTTGGGTTTCTGGATTGGATTGTAATCTGTACATCACTTGATTCTTAGTGCAGATTCTTGTGCTTTGATCCTCCTCGAATGTAGATCAGTTTATGATCGAAGCATGTAAAAATCCTCAGTGTTCAGTTCTTCTTCATTTTCCAGCACTGTCTTTTTCTTGTTGAATGCTTGTTCTCGTGTGTTTGCTGCATAGAAAAGGGAAACTGAAAATGTTAATCTTAATGAAGTAAATCAAATAGCAACTTCAACAGTTTTGAGTAAGATTCTGTCAAGAACAAATTTGAAAGTACTGCTTACAGATTAACCAATGGGAATCTGTTCCACCCACATGAAAATTCCAAGGGGATCTGATGAAGAATTCTCCGTAGCTGAAGCAAACATAAATGAATCCATTGAAAGAACAATTCTCAAATCAAAGACAATGAAGCCAAAAAACCAAAGAATTTCGGGAAAAAAACTGTAGAGTGAGGGAGGAATAACTGTATTTAACAATTTTGGAGCGCAATCAGTCCCCCACCCTTTAATTAATTAGGACAAAAAGGAATTTACAAATAGAACTCTCTCTCCATTGGGCTGGAGAAACCACACACTATGTTATACAATTGGAGATATCTATGTCAAAATTGTACCCCTACAAGTTTCTTTGCATTCTTGATCGAATTCACATCAATATGTGAGTTTGATGATACAAAGCAAATATAGCTCATGAGCCAGTATGTTGCATAAGATATGCATAGGTTGCCCCGGTTAGCTTAAGACCTCGTTTGGCCATATTATCACGAAATTCAAAAGCCTTACTAAACTCTCCAGCAACACAGCATGAATGTATCAGCAGATTATAAGCAACTGCATCAGGCTTAATATCCTTGTTCAGCATAGATTCCCATATCCTGAAGGCTCCTTCCAAGTTACCCCTTCTACAATGTTCGTACATTAAAGTAGAGTAACTTATACAATCAGGCAATATTCCATTATTTGACATTTCAATTAGCATCTCTGAAGCTTCCTCAATTTGGCCCAACTTGCAAAAACCTCGAATTAGCATATTGTATGAAACTGTGCTAGCAAGGGACCCTTTAATCATCCCTTTATGTATCCTTATAGCCTCTTTCATGTTCTCTTCTCTGGTAAAATGATCAAGAAAGCATCCGTGGGTCATCTCATTAGGGATTATGCCTTTCGTTAACATTTCCTTAAATAGAATTTCAGCCTTCCTGACATCTCCTGCCTTAAATAGGCTATTAATCATTACGGTATATGTCACGACGTTTGGAGAAAACCCTTCACTAATCAAAACATCCCAATGAGCCATAGCCATCTCAAGATTTCCATCCTTTCCATATCTGTCAATGAAACTAGTATATATAACATTATCAGGACATAATCCCCTATCATAAATCTCCCTCAAAGTATCGACTAATACTTTTGGGTCTTTTTTTTCAAGAATCCCTTGAAAAATTATAGCATAGCATATCAGATCCTTGTCAATACCTTTTTCCCCCATCTCATCACAAGCACTCAATGCATCATTCAATCGATTTTCCTTGCAATAGCCATTTAAGAGTGCAGCATAACAGAACTCATTCAACTTATTATGGTGATCCTTCTGTATTTGATCCACAAATTCTTTGGCTTCAGACACCATACCCACAGAACAAAGCCCGGAGATTAAAGGCCTGTAGGTAAAAGTATCTGGTGTAAGACCCTTTTTCAGCATCTCATAGAACAACTCAAAGGCTCTCTCTATGTTGCCTACTTTACAGTATCCTTCAATTAGAACGTTGTATGTTACCTCATTTGGAGTAACATTCATTTCCAACATTTTGCTGAATGTATTGCATGCTTCAGTCATCATATTTGCACGACAAAGACCATCAATAAGTGTTGTGAATGTATGAACATTTGGTGGAATCCCTTCCCTTATCATCTTATCATATAGGTGGAACGCCTTATCGACTTCATTTTGCTTACAATAGCCATCAATCAACGAAGTATACGTTTCAACAGTGGGGCTAAGTCCTCTTTCATTCATCTCAAGAAACAGCATCTCAGCTGCAGTCATCTTTCCTGACTTGCATTGCCCACTAATTAACATATTATATGGGTAAACTGATGGTTTTATTCCAGCACTAAGCATTTTACCAAAAACAGTGATGGCTTCGTCCAGTTCTCCTCTTTTGCAGAAAGTATCAATGATGATGTTGTAACTAATATCGTTTATGAGTAACCCCTTTTCCTCCATCTTCATGAAAAGAGACTTTGCTTTCTCCAAATTTCCATATTTACACAAAGACTGAAGTATAGCATTACAAACGTACAAATTAGGCATTTGCCCGAGTTTCCCCACCTTATCGATCAAACCATAAGCATTCTCAACTTCTCCTTTTCTCCTCACTCCATCAACAACACTCGATAAAGCTTCCTCAGTTGGAACAATCCCATTATCCACCATCTCATCTACCAAATCTAGTGCAAATCCAAACTCATCCACTCTACACAACCCAAGAACCAAAGTACAATATGTGACAACATCAGCTCTCAAAGCTTTAAACCCCAACATTTTCTTAATCTCAACAGCCTCCCAGACTCTCCCACTCTTACATAACCCATGAATCAACACATTATATATAACCACATTCAATTTGCACCCTCCATTCTTCTCAGCCCAACAGATCATTTCCTTTGCTCTATCATAATCATTCAATTCACACAAACTCCTAATGACAGCAGCATAGACATATACATCTGGGATTAACTTTGAACTCATAAACATCTCATCAAACAAACCAATAACCATTTCAAATCTCCTAATTCTGATCAACCCATACAACACAGCACTCATGGTCCTCACTTCCGGAAACAAACCACATTCCTTCATCAATTTCACAACCACAACCGAATCCAAAACTCTCCTACTCTGAACACAGTTTTGAATCAGTAAATCAAAGCCATAACTCGAATAAAAATCGGATCGCTTATAAGAATCGAAAACATTCTGGAAAACAAAACCAGGATTCACCTCTCTTTCCAAAAGAGTCTGTAAAAGTGAGGACGCTGGCCAATAAAGCTTCGACTGGACCAGGGAATGAACCAGCAAGCAAAACGACGTCGTGGAGTGGGGGAAATTCTTGTGAAGGCCGAGAAAATTGAAGAAACGGAGAGCTAACCTGGAGTCGTGGAGATTCTGAGTATGAAACTCTCTATATGACGCGAATTGAGGCGCGAGGAGATGGAGGGGTTTTCGAGGGCGATTGTCCAACTCTGCTTGCTCCGCACGACGTCGTTCAGCATTACTAGGAAATTATCGTCATCGTCATTAGGGCGGCGGGGAGAGGCCGCCGGTCTAAGTTTGGGGAAGGGAATTGGGGTTCGAATCGGCGGCCTCATTTTTCAACAGATTTTCAGGCGGCCATTGACGGTGAATTTAGGCAAATTCACTTGAGCGAATGCCAGTAGAGTTTAATTACTCACAAGTTACAAGTAGTTGTACCATATGAATTTTATGCGAATAGTTCACCCTATGGGTTTTTAGTTTTTAGTTTTTACTTTTTACCAATATTATTTGAACAAAGTTTTTTTTTTTTTTTTGAAACATTATTTGAATTTGAAATTAATAGGGCCATTATTTTGATACTAATCTTTTTTTTTTAACATGATACTAATCATATTATATTATGTAATTTTAATCATTTTTATATTATATTATATTATCAATTGCTTTACGTTAGATAATATTTACACACTTTATTATCAATATATTTATTATGATTTTAAATAAAATATATGCATAATATATATTATAATAATTTCTAAAATTTCGAAACGAAAGTCATCATCAAATTTTTTTTTTTTTAAGCAAAGACTCACTCCAAAACTAGCATGAAAATCGAAGGGTACATTCAACACAAAATTCAGATAATAACACTCCACAATTATCTGAAAGAAGTGTTTAAAAAAAAAACCAAAGTCATTTGATAGAGAAATAAATATACATATGATCCTAAATTTGGTAAAATTGTTCAATGTAATGCTTGTTCAAGTTTTGGTCATTATGCAAATGAATGTGCAAACCTTATCGAGAAAGAAAATGAATTTCAGTGTCACTCTAAATGATGATTATGATGAAGAGCATGAAGATATTAAGGATAAAATAATTTGCATTTTTTATTAAAATTGATAATAATGATCCCTTATATGATGATCTCTACTTTCCATACTCCGATATTGATACAAGTGTGACCACATCAAAATTAACATGTGACTGGTACTCATCAAATTCTGATATTGGTCTAAGTTATTTTAAGAATTTATTTTCTCAATTTTTCTAATAGAGTTTTTCTTAGATCTTAAAATTCATGACTTGTGAAATGAAGCATTAAGCACTGCTTGTCGCATCTCTAATAGGGTTTTTCTTAGATCTAAAAGTACTAAAACTTCATATGAGCTTTTGAATAACATTAATTCAAATTTGAAATATTTTATATGTTTGGTTGTGTGTGTTATATTTAGAATGATGAACAACTGAGTAAGTTTGGTCCCGAAAGTTAAAATTTTCATTTAGGTTATTTTAGAAATAGCAAAGCCAAAAAAATATTTAATTTGAAAACTAAAATTGTACAAGAATCTTTAAATGTTATTTTTTATGATAACATCAATCTTGCAGGTAGAACTAATTAAAGACGAAGATGTCTCTGAATTTAGTGGAATTACAAAAGACTCGAAATTTTTTGTCCGGGTTAATAAATATTGATACTAATGTGAGTAACGTGACAACATTTGGATAACATTTTTAGAAATCGAATTGTGTTATGTATTATTTTTTATTAATGTAATATTGAGTCATTGACACTAGGTAAGAACCCTCCTTCAAAGTTATAAAAATATCATCCAACGTATAAAGGTCATTGGTGGATTAAGTGGAGATGTTCAAACCCGCTGAAGAATTTGTGAAAACAACAAGGATGTTAAGATCCACACTTTTATCATCTATATGTACTCATATAAATAATAAATGTTTAATAAGTCTTCTAATTCCATTGACCAAAAGAATGTGATTGAAGCCTTGAAAGATGAGAATTGAATTAATGTTATGCATGAATACCTTAATTAGTTTACTCATAATAATACGTGGAGTTTAGTTCCATATATTGCTGATACAAATGTCACTGGAACTAAGTGGATTTATAAGAATAAAATTGATGAATCTAGTAACATCATAAGAAACAAAGTTGAAGTTTAGTTCTATTGATACAAATATTATTTGAACCAAGTGGATTTATAAGAATAAAATTGATGTATATATAACATCATACATAAGAAACAAAGTTAGAATTGTTGTTCAAGGTTGAGAAATTAATAAAATCGAGGCAAGAGTTAGACTTTTTTCCAGTCAAATAATATTTTCTCATAATCAGGTGCTTTATGGTTTTATGGTAATCACTCAATGATACGACTTTTCAACTTCATGATCATTGCATTATGACTTGGAAGTTTACGGAGAATGAAAACTAAACAAGTATCCAGAACTTTCAGTTGGAGTAATTAACGTTACCGTCCGACGTATTTTGTGGAGTAATTCATGTTCCAATGGTAATCCGTTGGCTTCTGGAGTGGAAGAATTCTCTAATCCCTTTTTATTTTTATTTTTTTGCAAATCTCTATTTCTAAAAGGTGGAAAACAAAACCCCATTGATATTGGCGAAAATCTTGCACATGATCAGGTTAATATTGCACACTCAAAGTGAACATCTTGCAAATGATCAGGTTATATTGCACATTCGTAAAAAAAAAAAAAAAAATTGGGCACACACACCATACCACCATTTAGCATGATACAATTTTCAGGCTCACGTTGAAAGTCCAAAACACAAAAAATCATTATCTGAATTAAAATAGCAAGACATTAATTTAGTTCGAACGCTTAAGAAATTCAAGTTCAATTTATGTTTTTGAAAAAAATTGCACATTAACAGATAAAATAAAGCAGTCTCAAAAAAAAAATTAAACACAAACAGAGCATCTCACTAGATCACGGATGTGCAATATCGATTATTATCTTCAACTTTTTTGTAATGAAGAAGAAGGGACGGAGCTCTGAAATAATGACATCTTCTTCTTTCCATTAAATCCACAAGTATCGAGTATATCACATTCACCATATTTTTAAAATTACTAACAATATTTTTCTCTCTATGAAATTCGGGTGACAGGAGGAGTTATCTTTTAATTAATTCTAAAATTCAATAACCAAATAAGGGCAAAAATAACTGATTTGGATTTTTTTTTACATGTATATCCTATTTTGTAACCTTTAAATTATTTGAATGGTCTAGACATGATCTTCAAGTGAGAATCATACTAATAACTTGATTAATGTGGATTCAAAATAATTGAGCAAAACTTACTAATAATTTATGTTGAAATGGGAATCTCAAAGTTTGACTTTAAAATTCATGACTATTGAAAATGATGATTTTAGAGATTCTATGATCAAGCTTGACTAAAAAGGATCTTGAAAATATAAAGTTCAATGAGCAATTTAACTATTTCAACTTTGAGCTTCAAGTTCCAGTCTATCAAAAAAAACCTTTGAGCTTCAAGAAATATTCTAAGGGGTTGTTTGTTCCAAGTTTTGAGGGGATTTAATGGGGTATAATTTAAAAATTATTTAATAAATGATTGATTGTGTATTGAAATTTGTGTTTAAAGTAAAAGATATAGTATGTAAAGTATAAAATAAGGAGAGATAATGTTGAACTGTGTAGATAATAATAATTAAAGAGTATGTCATAGATAATTGATAGTGTATGTAATCAAATTAAAATTGCACCCAATTAAAAGGGGATGCACGAAAATTACATGCTAATTAAATTTATTATTGGGACTATAAATAAAATTAATTTCTAAAATAAATTAATTAATGGCGTCATCGATCCATTAAATTAATTAGGGCCAAGTCAACTCACACAACCTAATAAATTGTATTGGACCTCTAAAGTCCAATAAATGAATATTTGACCTTTAAAGTCCAATAAATAAAGATTTGGTCTCGAAAGTCCAATAAGTCAAGACCGGACCTTGAAAGTCCAATAAGTCGAGATTGGGCCTTTAAAGTCCAATAAACCAAGTTGGGCTTTTGAAAGTCCAGTAAGATCATTCAAGCCCAGCCAAAATCCTAAAAGCCCATAAGATAGTTCTAGAAAATTCTAGAATCTTTCGACCCGCCAGACAAAGTCTGTTAAGCCTAAGTCCAAAACTCTATTCTACACCTATAAATAGGGGTTTTCCTCATTCATTTTTCACACACAAACACAACAACAAGACGCAATTGAATACTCAAGATTCAAGACTTCAGAATTCTCCACAAAGATCGAAGGCGTTCTTGAAGATTCAGAGGTGTTCTTTGTGCAAGCATCCAGAAATGACGTTCGGTCGAGATCAAGGCTCCAAGCCCTTCCGATCAGACGTTTTCTTCAAAGACGTTCTTCAAGCCTTCGAAGATTTGAAGACGTTCTTCATCACCTTTAAGTGCTCTTCGTGCAAGCCCTCCAGTAACGACTCCCGATCCGAGATCAAGGTGCTGAGTCCCTCCGATTCAACGTTTTTCCTCTTGAAGATCTTCATCAAGTACTTGAAGATTTAAAGATCGTTCTTCATCAAATTCGAAAACCTTCGTCCAGAAAGCCTCCAATAACAACGTTCGATTCAAAACAAGACATCAAGTCCTTGGATCGACGTCTCAAATCCACCACTTCAACTCCAGACAAGATTAAGACGAAGATCACTCCAAAAAGTCATCAAAGTCAAGGTCAAAGTCAACGAAGAGAAGAATCGGAGGAACAAATTAGAGACTGAACTCGCAATATTCCACATTCAAATTCGAAGAAATAAGTTGTAAATTCATTTCCGTGTTTTCATATTAAACTCACGAGATTTGTCGTTCTAGTGTATTAAAAATTGTGATAGAAAAAAGTAAAATAAATATATTATAAAATATAATTTTAAAGAATTTAAAATCCTACCCAACTTTAAATAAATAAACATGAATTATGATTTGAAATTCTATAACAAACAACCCTAAAGGTTGAAGCTAAAATTATTGTTAAAAGGCACCTACAAATAGTGTTGGGATTATACTGGAAAATATGCTTTTTACTTTGTATAATCAAAACTGAATTTCGGACTTATTTACTGAAATAAATTGTTTATCACTGATGCTTTAAATATCATCGAATTTTACATATATTTACTGCATAATTGTTCATTAAATAGTACGTGTTACATTGTAGTTAATTTAGTGATACCAGATCACAGAAGATTAAATTAAAAATCCCCTTGTAACTAAAAAAGTACACCATTCACGATCTAGATGGAAATGAACAATCCATCGTGAAAGGTTGAAGTGTAAGGCTCGAGATTGGCTTGTCTTGACCAAGAGATTACACTAGTGCATGACCGATCTTAATCTGAATATGACCTACTGGGAGGACAAAATTCTTGAATCGAACAAGAAAGAATTAGACCTAGTGGTTCGTTATTTCTTAATCTTCGTTCCTTAAATAGGATCAAGTGTGATTGGTAACTATTGCTTTGACTTATCATGGGTAGAGAATCAACGAGATTCAATACTTTTTATCTTGGGCAATATTATTGGTCATATGTGATTGCTAAGATTTAATACGGAGAATCGTGCAAGCACGCTTTGTTCGATTGGCCCCTTGGGAGGTTCATAAGCTTTATCATACCAAATCTTGCAAGTGGAATTAGTTTCAGGTATGGATAATAATGTTGAACCGTTCCTTGACCAAGGACAAAAGATATTAATTAATGGAAAGCTATTTCAGTGGCTTGAATTAATTAATGGATGGATAATCTTAAACACGAAAAAATAATAACCGGAGCCATATTGACCGTAATATGGGTTAAGATGGATAGTGCAATATTAATTATGTAGTGGGATTAATTAATATTTATGGGCTTGAATAATATTGTGGCTCAATATTGATAATTCAAGATCCATTGGAAGGTCCAATCTTAATTCTCCTAAAGGCCCCCTAAGTAGCCCAACATATAGTCCAATAACTGAAAAAGGTGTTTAAAATAAAATAAATATTGTTGCTTATTTTTCCTAATTATTTTCGAAATTCATAGATAAAAGGGGAGAAATATTTTCTTTGAATTTTGTTATGGAATGAAGATATGTATTCTTGGAATACAAGATTATCTCATTAAATTCAAGAAACCTCCCACTTGGTTATTTATAAGGAAAATTTCAAATTTTTTGAAAGATAAAGGGCAAGAAAGATTTTCTTGATTTTCTTGAAAAGATATTATGGAAGATATGTATTTCTTGAAATACAAGAATATCTCATAAATTCAAGAAGATCCAAATCTTGGATTCTTGCCTATTATTTTCGAAAATATCCCATAACAAATAGTAGGTGGGATTTTGTGGAATATTATAATTATGAAAAAAAGAATATAGGAGATATATTCAAGATTTCTTGGAGATCAAGAAAAGATTTTCCCACATTGTTTTTTTGCCACAATTTTCGACCACCTATGCTCTATAAATAGGGGATGACTCTTTCATTCCCAAGTACAATTCCATGTGCTGGAAAAATTAGTAAATTCACAAAGGTGGTGCAACATAATTTATTTTCCTTTTGTTAATTGTTCACAAGTGTCCTACCACCGGATAGTCGAACAAGGATTAAGGGAATACTTGGGAAGTTCTTTTGGTTAGTCTAATCAGCCAGATCATTGTCATCCCAAGAGGTACGTTCACGTAAACTCGTAGAATTCCGCATGCGTAGGATTTACGTGAATTAATTATATGCATGATATGTTGTTGGATTATTATTTGAATTAATGTAGGATTAATTCATGTTAGTAATAATTACAAGAATTAAATTTGTATTTAAATATTCACCCCGAATAGATCTGTGCAACTTATTCCCCAACAACTGGTATCTGAGCCACGGTTTCAGGCTCTGAATTTTTTAAATTGTAATTTAATTCGCTGACATTAAATTTGAAATTGGATAGTAGAATTGCTAGATCTGTTTTGCAGGTATCCAATTGTCATGGAATTTAATGTGTTAATTTATGCATGCATATAAATTGTGGTTTTTAATTCGATTCGTTCGGATTTGTTTTGCCTCGTGAGAAAATCCACGAGTAGATTAGGATTTGTTTGATTTGATCAATGTAATAGACTAGTCTAGATCTAGGTTTATTTATTTTTTGTAAATAAATTGTAACCGGATCGGAAATAGAGACGAAGAATTAAAGGATAAAATCCAAAATGGGGTGAAAGGGCGTCGGCGTCGCCGCGAACGCGCTAAGCAAAGGAGGACGCGCGACGCGACTTCGCAGCACGCACGGGCGCAGTGAAAAGGAGGGCCGAGGGCCAAGACGAGGCACAAGACAGCGCACATGGCACATGGCGGCGCCGAGCTGGCCAGCGGATGCACGCGAGACGCGGATCGCCGAGGTTCACGGGGCGGCAGGTGTGGTGGCGAGTGCGCTGCTGACTTGATGTGTTTCTGCTGCCGCCGCCGTAGTCCGGCCGGACCATGCCGAGGCATGCCGAGGCACCGGCGCTTAAGGCGCCGAAGTCTGCGAGCCGAGGCCGCCGAGGCCGACTTTGGCAAGTGGTCGGGCCGGACGCGGGCTGCATCCCTGGCCGCAAAACTACTTGGCGTGGCGTTCGAGACGAGAGTATTCTTTTCGAGAGACGATCGAGTGGGAGAAATTCAAGGCGGTGTTTCTTCAAGATCAAGCCAAGAAAAAATCAAACCATGACAATTGGATAATTTGTGCCCAATATGTTTATTTTTTCGCTTTGCTTGATTTATTATTGTCTTTATCTTATGCTTTATTTAATTTGTTTAAATGTGTTTGCATGAGAGTTGCCCAATGAAAAATCTCATCTTCAAAAATTACTAAGTATGTTTAAATAATTAATTGACAATTTTATTCCGGATAATAAAATTGAATTAATTTTGACCTCTATGATTTATTTATTTGTGAATTCTTTTGGAGAAATTCCCCCCACGGGACGGTCAAAAGATAGCTTTCACATGAATGAATTCCAAATGGATGATTGTGGATTATTATTAGTGGCGACGATGACCCTCCCCATGAGGCTCGTTCAATACGAAATAATAATCATGTATTTAATCATGGTTATTACTTAGGTATAAAATTGATATGCATATATTTCCCCGAAGTCCCTGTCAATTTTATATTGGTCAAGTGGGAGTCAACTATTAATCTGGATATTAAAGGTTTGTAAATGTTCTTGTTTGTAACCTGCTTGAATGTGTTTAAATAATGACCCACCCCACGTGACTTATTTAAAACTGCTTTTGAGATGTTGGGTGATCATGTTCATATTTTTTTGAGATTTTAATATGATGCATGTGATCAAACCTTGTGATATATTTGTGCTTATGCATATTATTGTTTATTTCGGTTCATCATGTCGCAACCTTCTAATCCATCGTCATCAATATACTTAAAGACAATTTGCTTCTTGGTGAAAACTATTTTGATTGGAAATACAAACTAAAAACCCATCCCTAACCGCATCACCTTCCAAATGGGTACTTGATACACCAAAACCCGAAAAAAAACCAACTAAGGGCACGGAATATGGGATGAGATGATTTATGGTGAATGGGAGTGGCAAATGAATTGATGAAGGATACACTGGCAAGATATGTCGATCGTTGAGACACCTTCATCAAGAATATAAGTCAGCTGCAGACATCTTACAGAATCTCGAAGCGATGTTCGCACATTAGACCCATATGGCAGTCCAAAATGTGAAGCAAGAAATTGCTGAATTAAAAATGGAAAAAGGGACGCATCAGAAGCGCAAAGACGCCCTTAGGGTTATGGTGTTATTTGAGGAACTTGAGATCCTCGGAAAAATGTGATTTCAAGACTAAGATTGATTTCATTCTCCAATCCTTACCAAAGAGCTATAATCACCACTATCTTGAGTATCTAATGGAAGATCTAGATTTTACAGTGGATGATCTTGTAAATGCTTTGACTTTTGTTGAAAGGGAAAGAGAGCGCGAGGAAAAGAACTTGGGAAAACAGAAATCTTCTTTTCATCCTAGGTCACGTGGTGATAAGGATGATGAAAAGAGAAGAAAGTTGAACCAAGCAGACTCAACATCAAATAAAAGCATGGAATCAAGTATGAGGAAAGTTTTGGAAAGCGGGAGAGTAGGACACTCGAGGTCAGCCTGATCCAATCCCAAAGGGAATGGAAAGAAAGGTAATTCTCACGCACTAGTTGTTGAAACTTGTTTAGCGGCGTATGCCTCCCATTTATGGGTGGTGGATACGGGATCCACTGATCATGTTTGTTTCACTTTACAGGGGTTCAAGCGGACCCGACAACTTAGTGGGAGTGAGATCCTCATCACACTGGGCGATGCTACGAGAGTGGCAGCTGAAATAGTGGGAGAAGTGCACCTGTCTTTTGAAGACAAAGTTTTAATTCTAAGAGATGTTCTTTACGTTCCAAGTTTTAGAAAGAATTTGATTTCAGTTTCTAAACTTTTTCATGATGGATATTTGGTTACTTTTAATAAAGTTGTTACCATTTCTCCTTTTGATAAATTTATCTGTCATGGAACGTTGTTTAATAATCTCTATACAATTAATCATGCACACCACTCACTTAAATGCATCCTATAACACATCATTTGTTTCCGAGAAAAAAAACGTTCATCGGGCGTGAAGCGAGACACTTCTTTTGGCATCTAAGATGGGTCATATAAATCCAAAGAGGATCCAAAGGTTGGTGAAAGACGGTTCACTGGAGTTTCTCCAAGTTGAACCAATTCCAACCTGCGAATCATGTTTGGAGGGTAAAATGACCAAGAGGGCATTTGGAGCCAAGGGGAATAGAGCCAAAGAAGTGTTAGAGATCGTTCACACAGATGTATGTGGTCCAATGTCAACCAAAGCAAGAGGAGGTTATGAGTATTTTGTCACTTTTATTGATGATTACTCAAGGTACGGTTACATTTTCCTTATGAAGCATGAGAAATTCAAAGAATTTAAGGCTCAAGCAGAGAATCATAGGGAAAAACGTATCAAGTCTCTACGATCCGATCGTGGAGGCGAATACCTCAGCGATGAGTTTTTGAACTACTTATCTGATGAAGGGATTGCATCAACTCATCAAGACCAGAACCCCTCAACAAAAGCGGGGTTGCAGAGTGAAAAACGTAACTCTTTTGGAAATGGTTAGATCTATGATGAGTTATGCGGATCTTCCCAAGTCGTTCTGGGATCATGCCTTGGAAACAGCAGCTTACATTCTGAACTTGGTGCCATCCAAATCGGTTCCCAAAACTCCCAAAGAATTGTGGACCGGGCGCAAGCCTAGTATGAGACACATGAGGATTTGGGGTGTCCGCCCACGTGTTGGACAAGGAAGCGGGGAAAATTGGATCTCGATCGTAATTAAGGTTGTTTGTAGGATACCCCGAGGAACAAAAGGATGTATGTTCTATGGTCTCAAGATCAAAAAGGTGGTCATAAGCACCCACTTTAGATTTTTGGAAGAAGACTATATGAACGAAAGAAGACCCGTATGAGATTACCTTAAATGAGCTAAGAGGGCTAACCTCAATGCCAACTGTACAATATGACATACCAAACGACACACTTACACAACCGGAGCCTCGTCGTAGTGGGAGGGTTGTGAAACAACCCGAGAGATTCATGGGAATAGGAGAGTCCTCGGACTTGATTCCCGGACAAGACGAATCAGACCCATGGACATATGACGAGGCAATCCAAGACAAGGATGCAGATTCTTGGCAAACAACAATGAAAAGTTTAAATGGGTTCTATGTTTCATAACGAGTGTGGGAGCTAGTCGAACCACTTAATGGGGTCAAACCCATTGGTTGCAAGTGGGTGTATAAGAGAAAAAGAGGACCGGACGGAAAGGTGGAAACCTTCAAAGGAAGACTAGTGGCGAAAGGTTATACTCAGAAAGAAGGGATCGATTATGAGGAAACTTTTTCGCCCGTAGCCATGCTTAAGTCCATCCATATTCTCTTATCAATTGCTGCGCATCTCGACTTTGAAACCTGGTAAATGGATGTCAAGACAGCTTTCCTTAACGGGAGTCTTGATGAAGAGATCTATATGCAACAACCCCAAGGCTTCATTGAAAAAGGCCAAGAACACTTAGTTTGTAAGCTCATGAAGTCCATTTACGGACTCAAACATGCATCCAGAGCTTGGAACCAATGTTTTGATCATGTTATAAAGTCTTATGGGTTCGATCAAAACGAGTTCGAAAGTTGTGTGTACAAAAAGCGTGTCGGAACTGCATTGGTATTCTTAGTACTATCGTGAGAGCGACATTCGATCATCGGGAACGATGTGAAGGTGTTATCGAGGCGTAAGGGCATGGCTTTCAAAAATAGTTTTATATGAAGGACTTAGGGGAAGCCGGACACATCCTTGGGATCAAGATCACTCGAGATCGCAAGAAAATGATGATAGGCTTATCGCAAGCTTCATATATAGACACTGTCTTGAAACGATTCAGCATGCAAGATTCCAAGAAAGGCATCGTACCTTTCAGACATGGAATCCATCTATCCAAGAAAATGTGCCCTAAGATGCAAAAGGAGATAGATGACATGAAAGACATTCCTTATGCTTCGATCGTCGGAAGCCTTATGTATGCAATGTCACAGACGAGACCGGATATCCGCTTTGTCGCGTTGGCATGGTGGCAAGATATCAAAGTAATCCGGGAAAGAACATTGACGGCGATTAAAAACATTTTGAAGTATCGAAAAAAGAACTCGGGATAAAATGTTGGTTTATCAGTCAGATAGTCTAATCCCCATCGGCTACACGGACTCGGATTTTCAATCAGACATAGACTCCAGAAAATCTACCTCCGGTAGTGTGTTTTACATGGGGGAGGAGCCGTGACATGGAGAAGCGTCAGCGTAAATGCGTCGCAGATTCTACCATGGAAGCCGAATATGTAGCTCGCTGCGAGGCAAAGAAAAGAAGTGGTTTGGCTCAAGAACTTCCTAGTGGACTTGGATGTGGTTCAATTTGCCCATTTTGAATAATCGTTTATTGTGACAATGCCGGAGCGATTTGCAAATTCAAGGGAACCACGAGCCCACAAAGCCAAACAAACACATTGAAAGGAAATACCATCTTATACGAGTTATCGTTAAGAGAGGAGATATAGATGTGGCAAAGATAGCGTCCCGAGGACAACCCAGCGAGATCCATTCACAAAGGGTGCGCCTCTGAATACATTCGAGAGACATGTGGAAGGAATGGGTGTCAAAACCGTTGCTAACTGCTTTGAGTATAAGTGGGGAGAAATTATTAGGTTCGTGTAGGTGACATTAGATGTCACAGACTACACGAGACATGTTTGTAGTATACTTAAAAGCGCGGACTTTGAGTATAAGTGGGAGATTGTTGGGATTATCTTTCGAAAGTATGCTTTTACTTTGTATAATCAAAAACCGAATTTTGGACTTATTTCTTTGAAATAAATTGTTTATCACCGATGCTTTAAATATTATCGAATGTTACATATATTTACTACATAACTGTTCAATAAATCGTACGTTTTACATTGTAGTTAATTTAGTGATACCAGATCACAAAAGATTAAATTAACAGTCCCTTGTAACTAAAAAGTACGCCATTCACGACCTAGATGGAAATGAACAACCCATCGTGAAAGGTTGAAGTGTAAGGCTCGGGATTGGCTTGTCTTGACCAAGAGATTACACTAGTGCATGACCGATGTAATGAATAGGACCTCTGAGGAGGACAAATTCTTGAATCGAACAAGGAAGAATTAGACATCGATTGGTTCGTTATTTCTTAATCTTCGTTCCTTAAATAAGATCACGTGTGATTGGTAACTATTGCTTTGACTTATCATGGGTAGAGAATCAACGAGATTCAATACTTTTTATCTTGGACAATATTATTGGTCACATGTGATTGCTAAGATTTAATACGGAGAAGAATGTGCAGAAAAGCACGCTTTGTTCGATTTGCCCCCTTGGGAGGTTCATAAGCTTTATCATACCAAATCTTGCAAGTGGAATTAATTTAGGTATGGATAATAATGTTGAACCGTTCTTGACCAAGGACAAAAGATATTAATTAATGGAAAGCTATTTCAAATTGGCTTGAATTAATTAATGGGCTAGATAATCTTAAACACGGAAAATAATAATCGGGAGCCATATTGACTGTAATATGGGTTAAGATGGATAGTGCAATATTAATTATGTAGTGGGATTAATTAATATTTATGGGCTTGAATAATATTGTGGCTCAATATTGATAATTCAAGATCCATTGGAAAGTCAAATATTAATTCTCCTAAAGGCCCCCTAAGTAGCCCAACATATAGTCCAATAACTGAAAAATGTGTTTAAAATAAAATAAATATTGTTGCTTATTTTTCCTAATTATTTTTTGAAATTCATAGATAAAAGGGGAGAAAGATTTTCTTTGAATTTTGTTATGGAATGAAGATATGTATTCTTGGAATACAAGATTATCTCATTAAATTCAAGAAATCTCCCACTTGGTTATTTATAAGGAAAATTTCGAATTTTTTGAAAGATAAAGGGCAAGAAAGATTTTCTTGATTTTCTTGAAAAGATATTATGGAAGATATGTATTTCTTGAAATACAAGAATATCTCATAAATTCAAGAAGATCCAAATCTTGGATTCTTGCCTATTATTTTCGAAAATATCCCATAACAAAGAGTAGGTGGGATTTTGTGGAATATTATAATTATGGAAAAAAGAATATAGGAGATATATTCAAGATTTCTTGGAGATCAAGAAAAGATTTTCCCACATTGTTTTTTTGCCACAATTTTCGACCACCTATGCTCTATAAATAGGGGATGACTCTTTCATTCCCAAGTACAATTCCATGTGCTGGAAAAATTAGTGAATCCACAAAGGTGGTGCAACATAATTTATTTTCCTTTTGTTAATTGTTCACAAGTGTCCTACCACCGGATAGTCGAACAAGGATTAAGGGAATACTTGGGAAGTTCTTTTGGTTAGTCTAATCAGCTAGATCACTGTCATCCCAAGAGGTACGTTCACGTAAACTCGTAGAATTCCACATGCGTAGGATTTACGTGAATTAATTATATGCATGATATGTTGTTGGATTATTATTTGAATTAATATAGGATTAATTCATGTTAGTAATAATTACAAGAATTAAATTTGTATTTAAATATTCACGCCGAATAGATCTGTGCAACTTATTCCCCAACAACAGTTGTTGTAATGGAAAGTTTTCAGTGGCTTGAATTAATTAATGGGCTGGATAATTTTAAACACGGGAAATAATAACCGGGAGTCATATTGACTGTAATATGGGTTAAGATGGATAATGCAATATTAATTATGTAGTGAGATTAATTAATATTTATGGGCTTGAATAATATTGTGGCTCAATATTGATAATTCAAGATCCATTAGAAGGTTCAATCTTAATTCTCCTAAAGGCCCCCTGAGTAGCCCAACATATAGTCCAATAACTGAAAAATGTGTTTAAAATAAAATAAATATTGTTGCTTATTTTTCCTAATAAATTTCGAAATTTATGGATAAAAGGGGAGAAAGATTTTCTTTGAATTTTGTTATGGAATGAAAATATGTATTCTTGGAATACAAGATTATCTCATTAAATTCAAGAAATCTCCCACTTGGTTATCCATAGGGAAATTTTCGAAAATCTTGAAATATAGAGGGCAAGAAAGATTTTCTTGATTTTCTTGAAAATATATTATGGAAGATATGTATTTCTTGAAATACAAGAATGTCTCATAAATTCAAGAAGATCCAAATCTTGGAATCTTGTTACTCCTATTTTTCGAAATATACTTCATAACAAAGAGTAGGTGAAATTTTGTGGAATATTATAATTATGGAAAAAAGAATATAAGAGATATATTCAAGATTTCTTGGAGATCAAGAAAATATTTTCCCACATTATTTTTTTGCCCAAAATTTTTGATCACCTATGCTCTATAAATAGGGAATGACTTTTTCATTCCCAAGTACAATTCCATGTGCTGGAAAAATTAGTAAATCCACAAATGTGGTGCAACATAATTTATTTTCCTTTTGTTAATTGTTCGCAAGTGTCCTACCACCGGATAGTCGAGCAAGGATTAAGGGAATACTTTGGAAGTTCTTTTGGTGAGTCTAATCAGCCAGATCATTGCCGTCCCAAGAGGTACGTTCACGTAAACTCGTAGAATTCCGCATGCGTAGGATTTACGTGAATTAATTATATGCATGATATGTTGTTGGATTATTATTTGAATTAATATAGGATTAATTCATGCTAGTAATAATTATAAGAATTAAATTTGTATTTAAATATTCACCCGAATAGATCCGTGCAACTTATTCCCCAACAAATAGTGCTCAAATTAATTTGACAAAAACTTGTATAGACCTGGTTCATGCTATGATCTCGGTTATATAAGTATCACTGTTACATACAAAAACTCTCACTGTTATGTATAAAAACTATCACTGTTATGAACAAAAATAATAACTGTTTAGAAAATGCTTTATATTTTTAAACAGTGGAAGTTTTTGTGCATAACAGTGATAGTTTTTACACATAACAGTGATATAGTTCATGTGTGAACCTGATTCACATGAGTGTTACTCAATTAATTTTTATAAAAAGATATTATAATTATTTGATGGTAGAATTGATTTTCTTTTTGGGAACTTGAAATGAATAAAAAATTATACATTTTAAATAAACTTTTTTCCCATTAGGAGTATCTGACAAGACGAAGATTATTGTAAATAACGCGATACTTAAAAGTGAAGGAAATCATTTTATATACAAACGGTGTTCAACGTATCACACGATCATGCTCCCATCGCAACAGCTGTAGACGCAGGTCGTTGCATGCATTACACGGATGCCACTGTGGTCACGCCACCCAATCCACTCATTAAAATAAATAAAAAGCTAAATATATATGCATACGTGCAATCAAAATGTATTTCAAAAACTTTTAATTTTTCATATTAAAATGTATAATTATATTTTACGAACACAGATAGTACATTTTAATGTATAAAAATTATAAATTTTAGTGTAATAAATTGTAAAATTTTAAAATATATTATAAAATGCAAGTGACATCCCGTGCAAAATAGATATACTTAATAAAAAAATCCACTTGGAATAATTATGGCCCCACCCACTATTCCTGTTTCATCACTCTCAACAATAATATTAAATCTCAAAATAAAATAATAATAAATTTATCTCTGAAATAAATCTCAAAATAACCACTGGGGAAAAATTAATTTATCTCTTTGATAAATTCGACGCTCAAATTTAGATAATCTTCCTTCACACTCTTCAAAATCCCGTCTCCATTGAAATTCACGGTGCCGTACAAATTATGCACATTATGTTGGGAATTGAACAAGCAATTATGGAGAAAATAATAGAACTAGAAATTTAGAGACAAACAATTTGGTTACTCAGTTCGTCAGGAATGACTACGTCTGGGGGCACTACCAAGCTAGGAGATTCACTATTTTCGTGTATGTTGTGTTCGATATAGTAACTCAGACTTAATCGAACACGTAAGAGCGACATGTGTAATATTTAAATATTCATGCGCAATGGACAAGTATTCGCCACTCAGGTCAGGAAAGAAGGAATCATATGGGCTAAGTCAAGAAGGCCATAAGCAAATCTGAAGACTCAGGCGGCCAAAAACCTCAAATATCCTGAGGGTCAAGATGTTCAAGACCTCGGATATCCCGAGGGTCAAGATGTTCAAGACCTCGAGATATCCCGAGGGTCAAGATGTTCAAGACCTCGAGATATCCCGAGGATCAAGATGTCCGCAGACCTCGTGTATCCCTGGCGGTCGAGTGCGACACTCAGATATCCCAAGACCCAAACATCTTGAGGGCTCGGCAGTTTCGAGGAGGACAATATTCCAGCATAAAACTGACATGGTTAAAAGGGCGAACAAAGCATCCAACCGAACAAAAGGTTAATTTGGACGACCAAAAGAGTGCTTTACAGACAAGCAAGTTCCAAGATCAACCAGAAGACGGAAGAAAACGTTGCATTAAAATGACCAAGTCTCCAAATTATGCGCCAACCCAAATTTCATGCTTTGGGAGTGCTATAAAAGGAAGAAAAAAAAGAAGAGAAAGGTTCAGAAAAAATCTCTCAAAAAGTCATACCCACGCTTGAGAGGTGAGGAACAAAAAAATTTGAGTGATCATTTATTCCTACTAGAAACCCTAGCACATGGAGACGAATTCTCCAAATTATCTTCATCTGTAATGATTCATCTTCATAAGGTGTATCAAATATTGTACGTGTAAAGCTCGCAATAATACCACATCCCGGCTTGGTATATGCCCCCAGAGTAGTCATTTCATGATTTAACCGGGTCAACAAATTCATCTTATTTACAAATTTTATCGTACTGCATTACATGTTTTGTTTGTGAGTTGTTACCAAATTAGCCACATAATACTCTTCACAAAAAACGACTCGCAACAACTGTTGTTACCAAATTAGCCACATAATACTCTTCACAAAAAACGACTCGCAAAAACTGTTGTTACCAAATTAGCCACATAATACTCTTCACAAAAAATGACTCGCAACAACTGGCGCTAGAAGGAGGGTACTTCACCCAAAAACTAACCCATATACGAATCCTTAGAGAGCCGAGGCAGAAAAAATAAATAAAATGCCTCAATCCAGGAACACACAAACGGAGAGGTCGGGACAAAGCCGACCACATGACCGGAAAGAGGCTCGCGCCAAATTTCATAAAGATCGTGGAGTGGAGATTACCAATCTCGAGGATATTGTGAATGATCCGTGACATAAATCAGGGCTATCACTTTTTCTTTGCGAGCGCAGAAAGAGAATTTGAGAAAGAATTGGCCAAATTAGAAACTCAAGATCGTGAAGAGCGACGCTCACGTACACCTGATAGTGAGCAAGTTAAAAAGAAAATTGCGAAGCGGGCGAATAAAAAAGCCGATGATATGTCTGATGCGAACAGCCTCAAGGGTCTAGACCATCAACGTTTAGACGTTTGAGGCTCTCCGCCAAAGACCGAATCGGCAATAATAGGCGACATGATCCAAGAAAGGAACAACCAATAAAAATGTCTGCACCTTCAAATCTTCATGATCATCCGCATGCCGAACAAAAATCGGCGGGAACAAAATTGTCTATCCATCATCGATTGGGTAGTCAAGCACAAACTTGGAGAGGGGGACTGCCCCATCACGAGCATGACCCACTGGGTCCTCATGATGGGAAACAACCCCGATCCAAGTCTGTCAGTTCCACAAAAATTGAGGAAATGCAAAAAGCCATCGAGGGTTTACAGGCCGATTTGGCCGCGACCAAAAAAGCCACCTCGGCGAACACACAATACCCTGTTCGCCATTGTCACCGGCTATCATGGCGGCTGAAATACAGGAGAAAGTGGCGAAGTCCCGACCGCCAATTCCCATATTTGATGCTGAGTCCGATCCTCATGTCCATCTCAGCAAGTATTCAGATTTTATGATCGCGATGGGGGCCACAGACGCAACACAGTGCCGATCATTCCCCATGACTTTGGGTGATCGGGCACATAGATGGTTTTCTACCTTGCCAGCTGCGTCCATCACATCTTTCGCCCAATTGGGACAACAATTTTCTCCCCACTTTTCATCCATGTGTGCTCGCCGATTGCCAAAACAAAGGTTAACGATTTCTCCCAACTAAAAAGGTGAGTCCGACGAGCATACATAGAAAGATTTGATAAATGTCTGTATGATGGGGCCCCAGTTGAAGAGGATGCCAAAATCCTTGCGGTGGTCGGGGGCCTGACTCTAAATACTGATATGTGGAAGGCCATGCACCAAGACTGGTCGAACACATATTCAGAGTTCCGAGAGCGAGCAGCCAAAATTATAGCCATGCAAGATTTGCTCGCCCAATCACGATTGGGTCAGGAACCAACCACTAGGAAAGCTTTCGGGAAGAAAGTGATGAATGAAGGGGGGTACAAACCCCCAGGCTCTTTCAAACCATTTGAAGAAAGAGCAGAAGCTAACGCCCTACGAAGTCTTTTGGGCGTTTCAGCAGAGACAATCTTTAACCAAATCAGAGATCGGGACATGTTGGAAAGGCCGAGAAGAATCATAATGGATAAACATCGGCTCAATGCTTCCAAATATTGTAACTACCACGAGTACATCGGGCACAACACTGAAGAATGTCGCGACTTACTCCGCCAACTTTGGAAGCTATACGAAGATAATCGTCTTACCCAATTCTTAAAAAAGCCAGCGAGCAGAGACTCTTGAACAGAAAAAACAAAAGATCAAAGGGGTAAGCGAAAGGCCGAACAAACATCTGACAGTGATCCCGAAGAGTCACATAAGAGGTCCGAGTTATCTAGAAGAGGGCCTCCTACTGTGGGAAGAGGTCGAGAAAGTCAAGAGATTCACATGATACGTCCTGAATATGGACCAGTGGGTGGATGTTACCAGGCACCAACATTATCAAACAGACGAAAAAAGATGGAGATGCGTGCCATGCAAAGCATCCATCAAGTGAAGGTAGCGAGCACATCAGCTAGCACGCCACCCTCCCACCAGATTATGTTTTCAGAAGACGATCTCGACGAAATCATAACTCCCCACAATGACTCCTTAACCATCAGTGCTCGTCTCCTCGGGTTGAAGGTGCACCACCTCCTGGTTGACACCGGAGCTTATGCGAACATTCTGTTCGTCAACACCCTTCGCCAGATGGAAAAACAAGTTGGAGACTTGAGCAGTTATATTGAACCGTGTAATCATACCATAATGGGTTTTGGGGAATCAGAATCCGAACCCTATGGTATGATTAGGTTAGAGTCGAAGTTAGAATCAACTCGAATCCGGACATCCGAATTTAACTAGAATGCTAGATTTTGTAATCGCCGATGTCAAAATCTACTTATAATGGGTTCCTAGGTCGTCCGTTTATTCAGGAATTCAAAGCGGCCTGTTCTACGTATTACTATTGTGTTAAATTTCCGACACAAGATGGAACAGGAAGCGTAAAAGGAGATCAGAAGAAAGCTCGAGATTGTTTGCTATCATGTGCACTAGAAAAACAAAGCATCGTCAATATGATGGAGCAAACATGGGAGATTGGTGAGCCAAGCCAGCGAGCAAATACCTTGCCTAAAGATCTTCCGACGAACATAAGTTCTGCGCGAAAGCATAGCTCTTTGAAAATGAAAGCACGTTGCGCGAACACGACTCGGGGTGACAACTAATTCCCCAGATCTCCTAGATCAAATGAATATTGATCGGTTTAACGAAGCGAAACAGACCGAGCCTCCGATAGGCTTTGAACCCATGGAGGTTGATGACGAGCACCGGGGGTCCATCCAAGATCCTCGGTGGAAGCAAAAAAGAAAGTGAGCAACACCTATCGAACAACTCGAGTCCATCAAAATCGAACCCCGAAATGGACCGAAGTTAGAAGTGTTCATTGGTTGTAATTACGAACCAATTCGAACAAAAATTATTGCTTATCTTCAAGCAAACTTGGATGTGTTCGCATGGTCGCACGAAGACATGGTTGACGTTGATCCAAAACATGCATGCCACTCCCTCAACCTTGATCTAATACAAACCCGGTTATCCGTAAGCCTTGAAAAGTTTAGTCAGGAAAAATACGCGGCAATGAATAGTGAAATCAAAAAGTTGCTCGACAATAAACCGATTAGAGAGGTAAAATGCCCAAGATGGCTTTAGAACCCAGGCTCGTCCGCAAGTCTAATGGATCTTGGAGGTCAGGTATTGATTTCACGGATTTAAACAAGGCATGTCCGAAAGATAACTTCCCGATGCCAAGATATCGATTATTTGGTCGATAATCAAAGAAAGCCATGAACTCATGACTTTTATGGATGCATTTCTTTGGTTATCACCAAATACCTATGCACCCGGACGACCAAAAAGAATACTGGCATTTCGCAATGAAAAGAACATGTATTGTTGGCAACGATGCTTTTTTTGGATTAAAGAACGCCGAGCAACATATCAACGTTTGGTGAACAAAATGTTCGACGAACATATCGGGCCGAACAATTGAGGTATATATTGATGATATTGTGGTTAAGAGTGAACATAAGTAAGACCACATCACCCACCTCACACAAACATTCGATATACTCGGGGAAGTACAATATGAAGCTAAATCCGAAAAAATATAGCTTTGGGGTTCACTCAGAAAATTCCTCGGACATATGGTTAGTCAACGAGGATCGGGTTTAACCCAACAAAGATTCAAGCCATGCTCGATATGCAAGCTCCCTTAAATGTGAAAGAGGTCCAAAAGTTAACCGGACGTTTAGCTTCCGTAGTCGATTTATATCACTTAACCGGAGACAAATGCAAACCTTTCTTCGATACATTGAAGAAAGGGAAATTCGATGGACCAAGCATTGGCAAAATGCATTCTAATCATTGAAGCAAAGACCTTGCGGATACTCGAGACATCGCCTAAGTTCTGCCCCAAAGCGAACAACTCTATCTCAGATCTTGTCGCATCCGAGCACGCGATCGGTGATGTGCTCAGATGAAAGACGAAGG
The DNA here is from genome assembly GCA_037126765.1 of Stenogyne calaminthoides. Lineage (NCBI taxonomy): Eukaryota > Viridiplantae > Streptophyta > Magnoliopsida > Lamiales > Lamiaceae > Stenogyne > Stenogyne calaminthoides. The sequence continues at coordinate 13,794,119 of JBBCBC010000006.1, forward strand.
CACTATACACTTGCCCATTTACTATGTAAGTCAAGTGCTTAAGGAAGCCGAAACTCCGATACCCACCATTGGAAAAATTAGCATATGCCCTCGCTACATGAGTGTTGAAAATTACGACCATATTTTTTCGACCACTCAGTCGAGGTACTGACCACTTTCCCATTGCGCCAAGTCCTCCACCGTCCAGATATTGCCGATAGATTACTAAAGTGGGCGGTAGAGTTAGGACAATTAAGATTACGTTCACTCATGAATCCAACAATGAAGGGCAGCTATGGCCGATTTCATGGTCGAGTTGACATATCCTCAAATGCTCGAAAAAAGCTATCGACCAACCATGGCATATGTATGTTGATGGCTCATCAACAAGTTTAAAAAATTTGGAGCAGCGTAGTTCTCATCATCCCCGACCAGCAAACATTCACAATGACCATCCGTTTTGATTTCCCACCTACAAATAATGAAGGTTCTAATATGAAGCTTTGATCATTTGGACTACAGATGGCAATGACAATGGGAATTCAGAGGCTGATGATTTATAGCGATTCTCAGATAATCGTTTATCAAGTGACAGGCGAGTACGAGGCCCGAGGTGAACAAATGGCACAATATCAACAGCTAGCAAAAGAATTGCTCGAGCATTTTGAACAAGTTTTCATTGAGCAATTACCACGATTGGGTAATTCATTCACTGATGCTTTGGCACGCCTGGCAACAGCAGAAGGAGTGACGAACACAACAGACATTGTGGTTGTCACAACTTGTTCGCCATCAGTTCCCAGAGTTATGATCACCCAAATAACATGCGAACAAGAAACTTGGATGACTCCAATCCTGGGTTACCTACAAAAGGGACTTCTCCCTGAAAATAAGACACAAGCTACTCGCCTCAGATTACAATCTGCTCGCTATACTATCATAGACGAGCATTTATACAAAAGAAGCTTCTCACTTCCACTTTTGAAGTGTATTACTCTTGAAGAAGGTCGTGTACTTCTGGAACAAATCCATGAAGGAGTATGCGGAAATCATACAGGAGGGCTTGTTCTGGCGCACAAAATAATCAGACAAGGTTATTATTGGCCAACCCTAAAAAAGGATTCGCTCTCGTATGCTCGCGCGTGCCACAGATGCCAGGTACATGCTCCACTTATTCATAGCCCACCTGAAGAATTAGTGTCAGTTTATAGCCCATGGCCATTTGCTAAATGGGGGATCGATTTGATCGGCCCATTTCCTACTGGCACGTCGGGAGTAAAATTTGTTGTGGTTGCCGTGGATTACTATACTAAATGGGCAGAAGCCGGGGCCATTGTCAAGGTCACCGAACAAAGAAAGTGAAATTTTGTTTGGAAGAATATCATTTGTCGATTTGGGTTTCCCCAATCATTAGTAATCGATAACGCAAAAGCGGTTCGATGGAAGTGAATTCGCATGCGAAATTGTGCTCATTTGGGGATAAAAAACACTACTCAACTCAGATTATCCCAAATAAAAACGGACAAGTTGAGGCCGTTAATAAAATCATCAAGCATACCCTCAAGGCCAGACTTGATAATTTCAAGGGGGGTGGATGGGCTGAAGAGTTGCCTGAAATATTATGGGCTTATCGAACAACTTTCAGAACATCAACTGCGGAGACCCCGTTTGCCCTGGCATTTGGTGCGGAAGTTGTTATACCGCAGAATCAAGATTCCAAGTCATCGAACAATGACTTTTGAGAGACATTAATTAATGACGGCCGCTCATACAAGTCTGCACTGTTGGAAGAAAGAAGGACGGAGGCTGATTTCAAGAATGACATGTACAAAAAGAGATCAGAGAAGTTTTACAACTCCAAAGTCCAAACACGCAGGTTCAATGTGGGCGAGCTGGTTTTAAAGCGAGCAATGGGGGTATCAAGTGGTGTGTTCGGCCGAGCATGGGAAGGTCCGTTCAGAGTTACAGAACATTTGCCAAACGGGGCCTATGACTTGGAAGACCTGAATGGAGTCCCATTGTCCTACTCGTGGAATGCATCAAATTTGAAAAAATACTATCAATAATAAGCGAGCATAGTTGGCGAACAAAATCGTCCACACTTTTTTTTAGCGAGCATAGTGTTGGTTTAACAAAATCGTCCACACAATTTGAAGTGATCATAGTTGGTTTTTAACATAATGGCCTATGTACTGAAACAAACACAAAGGGCCGAACATAATCAGCCAATCAGTTCAAACGAGTAGGACAATCCTGAAAGAAGAGTACATTATGTTCGATACATATCTTCAGGAAAGAAATGCCGACAAAGACTATCGATAGAGCGTAAGATACGCGGTCGTAAATAAGTTGTCAACAGAAGATACGTATCGGAACGAGTTGACAAGTGGTGGCAACCATGCAGGGATGAGTCAATCTTTGAGCAAGAGCTGTCAAAAAGCTGGACAGATGTCAAAAGGGGGAGCAAAAGTAAGAGAGCTAGCACCAGCTAGCTATGTCAGCACTAGCTTTGGGAAAGTTCTATAAATAGGGGCATATTAACAGTTGAAAAAAGCAGAGAAAAAACGTATGAAGAAGAAAAAAGGAAAAATACTGCGATTCTCAGAAGGAAGTCGGATTAGTATGCCCCCAGATGTAGAAGAATTCAGCTCTCGATTCAGCGATCATTCAGTTGAATCGAGCATCTGCCCTGATACGAGTCTTTTACCCCGTATGACTTTGCGAGCATAGGTTGAAGCTCGTTGCGGACTCAAGATGCTCGGCAGAGTCATGGTTGCCACTCCACGTTACTCACTGCTTATGCAGTAGTAAGTCATTAGTCCCCTATGCATCCCCAAAATCTCCTCCGGAAGGAGGGATTTCATAGTGTCGCTCAAAACAAGATGCGGACATGATGCTTAAAGGCATCTACCGAAGGGGGATGAATGGTGCTAGTGAAAAATTTTTGCTCGCAAGACCTACTTTTTAGGCGAAAGCGTGAATGCGCCACATGCTCATGCCCGCATTACCAAGATAATCACAAATTTTGTCCGGGAGGGACAAAAGTTTATCTTGCTTCTTTTGAGCATGTTACGAAGAAAGATGGGTAGACAGGGGATGATGTGCCACATCCTTGTCAAAGATCAATTTCTGCGGACAAGGTGAGGCGATTCAGGTCTACTAAGGCAAGGTTTAAATTCAAAACCCTAGTCTGATAACAATCGTTGTGTAATAGATAGTCTTCTTCAGGTATGAAGGATGTAATATAGTACAAAGTGTTGCAAAAAGAAAAAAGAAAGGTATTTGTACTTTTGTTCGCTAAGATTTTCTAGTTCAAGCTTATTTGAGGTCGCACCTAAAAGCCGGACGGTCCGAATAAAGATTTAACAAGCCCAAGTCTATGTTCACTTGATTTAACGAAGTTTGACTCGATTCCCGCAAAAAAAAGCGAGTAATGGGTACGCAATAAAAAAAGACGACTCGACTTACAGAGATACCCGTAGCAAAAGCGGGTGATGAGTGCAGGGTCGCAGCTAAATAAGACGGCCCTAGTACGAAGTGATCACACCTAAATAAGACGATCGCACACCAAGAAAAGGGGGGTTCATAAAGTAACCCATCTGGTCGCACCTAAATAAGACGATCAACCGATTGCAGAACGACAATAAGACAATCAAAACCGAAAAAAAAAGTCGAGCGGGCATAGTAAAACCCAATGTTCAATTCATTCGTAAGAAAATGGGCAAAACCGAAAGCAACAAAGTTTAACATGATGCAACAAAGCAAACATCAAGCAACACAAGTATCAATTTTCATCCTCGACAATTATCAAACAATCAGGTTAGAGGAGTTGGTTCAATATGTAATCCATCCATTCAGTTGTAAATATGTTCGAACAAAAGACAAGAAGTCAGCAAAAACTACAAATATTAAAGACATTGTTCGAACAGAAAGTGAAGAAGGCAAAAAATCACACAACGTATGTTCAACAAAACAGAAATAACATCAAGGAGTAAAATCATAATTGGGGGTAGACGGGAGAGAGATGTCGAACAAATTGTGCTCTGCCCCCTCAGCAACAACTCCTTCAGTATGGTCGGGTACCACATGCTCGCCAGAAGGTACATTCTGCTCGGTCACAGGAGGTCCCCTTTGCTCGTCCCCGCCTTTTGACGGTCCTGCACTCACCGAGATTTTGACCAGTAACTTAAGTGATATTCATGTCTGAGCCCTCTTCCTCATCCAGAATCGGATCATCAACTTTGATCCCTTCAGGAAGAACGGAGAAATCACACAAATCATTTAAATCTGACATTGGAGGTTGCGGTCCGGTGGGTTGTCGATCAGGTACTGCTGAAAATTGGCTACAAGAGGGGCAATTTGTTCGTTGTTGGATGCATGGCGAACAGACCGGATAGCATCGGTGAAGGCACAAATGTAGGAGAAGTTGGACATGGAATCAACATACTCATCATCGTGCAGCTTTGAATTTTCGAGACCCAAACGAGTATTGGTCTCCTCAGCAATGATGAGTTGTTGGCCGAGGGCATCCCTCTCATTTTCCATGGCCTCGACACCAGCTCGGAGTCTACGAAGCTCAACATTCATATCCTCCTGAGCTCTTCGTATACTGGCTACCTCCTCCTGAGAGTGAAGCAATTCCTCCTTTGTCTGGCTAGCATCTTCCTGAGCCAGGCGTGCATCTTCCTGAAACCGACGAGCATTTTCCTGAGCCTTGCGGGCATCCTCCTGAGCCCGGTGAGCATCAGCTTGTGCCGAAGAAGATTGTCCCTGAGCCAACCTCAGTTCATCCTGAGCCCTGTTCAGTTCGCCCACCTTTTCTTCAAAATTCCTGATCAAAGCCAAGTAATTGGCATGGAGGTTGGCGGACTGAGCATAGGCTTTCTCAAGAACGACCATAGATTGGCCCTGAAGCACCAGACCCAGACGCAAATTTTCCAGGGGAGTGGGACCCGTAGTGGACTCTTCCAGATCAGTAGTCCATGCTCAAATAAGAGTCTGGCAAGCTTTCTGAACATGCTCAGGAATGCCCGGAACCTTGCGAACACTCGGCGAGCAGAAGTAGTTCTTCAGATTGGGCATCAAAGGCGACAACCTACTCAACCTACATATATATTCGAACAAATGAATATAAAAAGGGCGAGCAAAAATAACCAAAACAGAAGCAGATCGAACAAAATGTACCTGCCTACACGAGCCGGATCCCATCCCAAGAATGATCTATCCTCAGGGGACCGGAGCTCAGGATCTAACGGAGTCCATGATCGGGGTCCGGCAGGAGGTGGAGAAGATGTGCCAACCTCCATTTCAACAATCTGTGAAATTGGACCAACCACGGAGGTAGCCGCTCTGATCGCCTCGACAGTAGGGGTCCGAGTCACCCTGACGGCATCAGTACTCATCTGAGCCTATTCGCTCGGCGTGCTCGCCCGAGTTTGTTCGCTCGGCCCCTGCTCGCCGATCTCCACCCTCGGTCTCTTCGGCGACGGAGCTTGTTCGCCAACCCCTTGCTCGACCGAACGAGTGCTCCTTTGCGCTCGGCTTGATTCCCCAGGACCGGACGCAGATCGGTTAGCCCTGCTCGCCTCCCCTCTACATGTTCACTGAGCCTCCCGCTCAGCCTGAATCCGAGCAAGTTCCTGTGGCCTTTTTCTCCGAGCCATCTCAGTATGCTCAGATGTACTCACAGCAATGGCCACAGCGGAGAAGGTTATAAACAAAATAATTCAGTACGAACAGAAGGGTAATAACGAGTAAAATGGCACAAAACTTATACAAATACAAGAGACAATCCTTACCAGTAGGATTAACAGCAACAAGATGATGAGGAGGCACGAACAAAACCTCATTTCTTTCTCTGATTAGCAGTATTCAGAGTTCTCACAGATCGCTCCGAACAAGATTCTAGATCAATTTACCAAACGCTACTAAAATAGCCGTCGTTTGTCTCCTTGTCCGTCGCAGCTAGAATCCCTAAAATAAAAAGTGAGTTAAAATCAGTTCAAATCGAAGGACGAAAGACACAAAATCACTTACTTCGGTACACCCCAAAGTCAGTGGGGATATCTAAACGAGCATTTGGTTCGCTTCCAGAGGCCGGGCTTTTCCAATCGCTCCCAACGAACCAAAACCTTTCCTTCCAATCACTGATTTTATTCGGCACGTCCTCAATAATTTTGCATTTGGCATTAGCTTGCATGAACAACCACCCGTGTTCACCCCTCGGACGGGTCAAGTGCACCAATCGAGCAAGCTCACCGGGCCGAGGATAGTACCTTGGCTTCATTTTGCCGAACAAAGTCGAAACTCATGATCATATGCCACCCGTTCGCTTTTGAGTTGCGAATGGTGATGTTCCATTCCACGAGCAAGCGGGTGATGGCCGGATGGAGGGAAATCAAAGGCCATCTTCCATTATGTCTAAATTTCTAAATGACACAACCCTCGGGGGTTGGTCGCCACTTCATCGTAACACGGTGCCCGAAAAAAGACATCTTTTGGAGTTTCATAAATCCAATTCAAACCGAGTGAGCCTATCAAAGATCAATTATGCTCGCTATCTTGCTCGGGCGGGTACTCGTTCTCAACACTAATCCTATGAGGTTGTTCGGGTTAATCAAAACTATAACGAGCATTATACTCGTTATACGTTGGACTATGTGGGACACCAACAGTATATCAAGCTCAGATTTTTGCTCGCTTAACTACCCCTATGTTCGATTTTTATATTTTGACCGCAAAATTTTCCCCCTCACAACATTGTCATTCCTATCTACATTAACATTATCAACAACCCTAGATCCAATTTGAATTTGGGGCAAAAAATTATCACTTGAATCGTCCGAAGAATCATTACGGACCAAGTCCCTATCCAATTCATTTAGGGCTTCGTCAAAATCAGAGGAAAGAACGGCAAATGGTTGCCGAATTTGCCAACGAATTCCTGAACCCGAGACATTCATCTCCGGTGCATTTGCGTCGCCACGGGGGACTCTACTGACAGAGGGGGAAGAAGAGGAACTATGGTGGTCTGATTCTAGGGGAACGGAAGAGTTTGAGCAAGAGGCCATAATCACAATTAGAGAAAGAATCGCGACGGTTATTCGAGTAAAATTCTTCACGGAAATTTTTATTACGTAAAAGATTGAAAGACAGAGGAAAAAAGGGGTTAAGGCGGAGAAACAAGGTATATATAAATGTTGGATTCGATTTCAAAAATTCGGCACAAAATACGAAACGACATCGACTATGGCCCAATAAGATTCTAACAGCCGGGCACCTATGTCGAATACAAAGCAACCCAGCTGGGGGGTATTGTTGTGTTCGATATAGTAACTCAGGCTTAATCGAACACGTAAGAGCGACACGTGTAATATTTAAATATTCATGCGCAATGGACAAGTATTCGCCACTCAGGTCAGGAAAGAAGGAATCAGATGAGCTAAGTCAAGAAGGCCATAAGCAAATCTGAGGACTCAGGCGACCAAAGACCTCAGATATCCTGAGGGTCAGTATGTTCGAAGACCTCAGATATCCTGAGGGTCAAGATGTTCAAGACCTCGATATCCCGAGGGGGAACCTCGATATCCTGAGGGTCAGTATGTTCAAGACCTCAGATATCCTGAGGGTCAGTATGTTCGCACCTCAGATATCCTGAGGATCAAGTATGTCCGCAGACCTCGGGTATCCCGAAAGGTCGAGTGCCCGACACTCAAGATATCCCAAGACCCAAACATCCTGAGGGCTCAGTGTGCTCGAGGAGGACAATAATCCAACATAAAACTGACATGGTTAAAAGGGCGAACAAAGCATCCAACCGAACAAAATGTTAATTTGGACGACCAAAAGAGTGCTTTACAGACAAGTAAGTTCCAAGATCAACCAGGAAGACGAAGTTGAAAACGTGGCGGCATTACGTGAGTTCTTGCATGACCCGAAGTCTCCAGCTCATGCTTGCCGGAGTGCTATAAAAGGAAGAAAAAAGAAGAAGAGAAAGGTTCAGAAAAAATCTCCCAAAAAGTCATACCCACGCTTGAGAGGTGAGGAACAAAAAAATTCGAGTGATCATTTATTCCTATTAGAAACCCTAGCACCCGGAGACTAATTCTCCAAATTATCTTCATCTGTAATGATTCATCTTCATAAGGTGTATCAAATATTGTACGTGTAAAGCTCGCAATACCACATCCCGGCTTGGTATGCCCCGGAGAGTAGTCATTTCCCATTTAACCGGGTCAACAAATTCATCTTATTTACAGCTTATCGTACACGTACATGTTTTGTTTATGAGTTGTTACCAAATTAGCCACATAATACTCTTCACAAAAAATGACTCGCAACAACTGTTGTTACCAAATTAGCCACATAATACTCTTCACAAAAAACGACTCGCAACAGTGTGTTATTTTCGTACAAAGAGGCAAATACAATGAGTCAAGATATTTAAACAAAGATATGGGCCGAAGCCCTATTCCCGCGAACTGGCTGCGGAGCCCGCTCGACCACGGGCCTTGGTCGAGCGGTTCTCGCTCAATCACATTGCTCGCCGAAACCGACGATTTGGAAATCGAGGTGCTCGATCGGAGAGATGTGCTCGACCATAATGCTTGGTCGAAGCGCCCCCCCCCCTCCGACTTCCCCTGCTCACTCAGCTCCAACAATCCCAACAATCTCCCACCGAGACCGACTCAAATCAGAATTTATCTCCCCATTCCAATGGTTTCTCTCACTGGTAGTAGTGCCGGGCCTTATGCTCAGTTTCCAAGGCCAGTTGAAGTCATGCATAACTTCAACTTCTCTAAGGTCACAACCTTAGTCAACATGTCAGCAAGATTCTCACTTTCCCGGATCTTCATCAGCTGTAAGATCTTGTTCTCAATGAGGTAACGAATATAATGATACCTCAACTCGATGTGCTTCGTCCTCGAGTGAAAAGACAAATTCTTCGCCAAGTGAATAACACTCTGACTGTCACTATACAGAATACTATCCTTTTTCTCCTTCCCCAACTCACACGACAGATTCTGCAACCAAAACATTTCTTTACTAACCTCAGTGACTGCAACGTACTCTGCTTCTGCAGTGGACTGAGCTACGATCTTTTGCAACTTAGAAGCCCAAGATATTGTTGTACCACCAAAAGTAAACACATACCCTGTAGTACTCCTCCTTTTGTCGAGATCATTTGATGCCAAGTCTGCATCAACATATCCTGCCAACCCAACACTTTTGCCCTCAAAGCACAAAGCTTGTTCAGTAGTACCTCTTAAGTATCTAAGGATCCACTTCACTGCCTCCCAATGTTGCTTACCCGGATTGCCCATAAACCGACTAACAACTCCCACCGCTTGTGCAATATCTGGTCTTGTACACACCATTGCATACATCAAACTTCCAATTGCTGAAGCATACAGAGTGTTTTACATGTAGGTCCGCTCCTCTTCGCTACTAGGTGAGTCCTTGTTGGATAGCTTGAACTGACTTCCCAACGGGACCCGAACTGGCTTTGCATCTTCCATATTAAATCTCTCCAAGAGTTTCTTTATGTATTCAGCCTGTGAAAGATACAACTTTCCTGTCACCTTGTCACGATCGATTCGCATACCCAAGATTTGCTTGGCCTCTCCAAGGTCCTTCATAGCAAACCTTTCGAATAATTTTTCCTTCAACTTGCTCACCTCCCGAAACACACTAGAGCCACGCTATCAACATGTCATCAACATATAATAGCAAAATGATATAACCATCATCATACCTCTTGAAGTAACAAAGAATGGTCACTTCACACCTATTGATCTTAATCTCGTGCATGAACCCATCAAACTTCTTGTACCATCAGAATGGAGCTTGTTTCAGACCATACAAGCTCTTCTTCAACTTGCAAACTAGCTCACTACTCCCCTTAGACAAGTATCCCCTCCGGTTGCTTCATGTATATGTCCTCATCTAAATCACCATGAAGAAAGAGCGGTTTTTAAATCCATCTGTTTCTAACATCAAATTTTTCGCTGCGAGCCACCGGACTCGTAACCAATCGAATGGTAGTTAGCTTCACCATCGGAGTAAAAAACCAAGATAGTCAATACCATGTTTCACTGCTGAAACCCCTTCATAACCAATCTTGCCTTGTAGCGTTTGCTTCCATCGACCTCCTCTTTTTATTTCGTAAAACCCACTTGTTATGCGGTGCTTTTCTTGCCCTTAGGAAGCTCAACAAGCTCCCAAGTCCCGTTGGTCATCAATGAATTCATCTCATCATCCATTGCAAGTTTCCACTTGTCCATTATTCACTACGTGTTGCCCTCGTGATAACATTCGGGTTCACCACCATCAGTTAACAATAGATAATGGAGGGAGGGTGAATACCTATCAGGAGATCTCCGATCCCTTGTGGATCTCCGCAGCGGAATTGTTGGTGGTGGTGTACTTGGTTCTTCCTCAACAATCACCTGATCATCTAGAACCCCTTTGCTCCCACCCGAGTTCGAAATGTCTAACTCCACAACCTGAGACTCAGAACCACCTTCTTTGGATTTCCCCAACCTATCTTTGTACATCACCTGTTCATTAAATATGACATCTCGACTACGAATCACCTTTCGGTTTTTCTCATCCCAAAATCGATAGCCAAATTCATCACCCCCATATCCAACAAACGTACACTTAACAGATTTTGCATCCAACTTACTTCTACTCATAGAATCAACATGAACATATGCAACACACCCAAATACTCAAGAAAAGACAGATTTACCTCATTTCCCGACCAGGCCTCCTCTGGTATGCCATTTTCCAAAGGAGTTGAGGGTCCTCTGTTTATCAAGTAAGCTGCTGTGTTAACTGCCTCTGCCCAAAACATCTTTGACAGCCCACACTTCAATCTCATGCTTCTAGCACATTCACATAGGGTCATGTTCATACGTTCTGCCACGCCATACCTTCCTCGTAGAGTCATCAATGAAAGTCATGTAATATGATGCTCCACCAAGGGATGTCACTTGTGCTGGACCCCACAAATCACTGTGAACTAACTCCAGCTTTTGCTTCTTCAAAGCCCTGCCTCCCTTCGAAAAACTCACCATTTTCTGTTTTCTGAATACACAGTCCTCACACAAACCAATGTTAACTGTCTTGAGGTCTGGCAGTTTACCCTTCGAGCACATAACTTTCATCCCCTTTTCACTCATGTGGCCTAGACGACAATGCCACAAATTTGCATTCCCTTTTTCACTTGCAAGAACAATGCTATCCCGGGTGTTGCCTGTCATATACAACGTCCCCTCTTTATTTCCACGAGCCACTACCATGACACCTTTGGATATCTTCCACGAGTTACACCCAAAGGTCACCTTGTAGCCCTCGTCATCAAGTTGCCCAACTGAAATCAAATTCCTCTTTAAACCAGGAATATGTCTCACATCTTTCAATTGTAACACAGTCTCATTTGGTGTCTTAATCCGAACATTCCCCTTCCCTTTGATTTTCAGAGGCTCATCATCAGCTAGATAAACCTTCCCAAAGTTCCCGGAAGTGTACTTTTCCATTACGTCAGCACTGCTGCACGAATGAAACGATGCTCCAGAATCTAACACCCACGACTCCAATGGACTGCTTACACTCAGAATTAATGCATCTGAGTCCTCATCAGTGGCAACGTTGGCTGAGTTGTCATTCTTCTTTGGTTCATTCCCTTGTGCCTTGCACTCACTTTTGTAATGACCAAGTTCATGACATTTATAACACTCAACTTTACTCTTATCCTTCTTGGGCTTATCTTTGCCCCTTGACATCGATCTACCTTTATTTGACTTTCCCTTGGATTCAGGTCTGCCTCTGCTTCCCTCACTCAAAGCAGATCCTGTGGCCACACCCAACTCCTTCCTGCGAATTTCTTCGCTCATGATTAGATCTCTCATCTCATCAAACTCCAGTTTCACTTTGCCTGCCGAAGCACTAACAGCCGTGACTGTCCCACTCCAACTCTCTGGTAAAGAAGACAACAAAATTAAGGCTTGAATCTCGTCATCAAAATCAATCTCAACCGAACTCAATTGGGCTATGATCATATTGAACTCGTTGAGATGGTTGGCTACCACAGTATCCTCCGCCATCCTCAGGTTGAATAACCTCCGCATCAGATGAACCTTGTTCGCTGCAGACGGTTTTTCATACATCTCCATCAAAATCTCAAGTATCTACTTTGTGGTTTTTGCTTTCACCGTATGTAGGACGACGTTCCTGGATAACGACAGACGAACCACACTCATCGCCTTCCTATCCAGCAATTTTCACTCGTCGTCCTTCATACCTTCAGGTTTAGAGCTTAAAGGTTGATACATATCTTTACCGTACAAGTAATCCTCGATCTGCAACTTCCAGAATCCAAAATCCGTTCCATCAAACTTCTCAACAGACGATTTCCCTTCAGCCATCATAATTGCTCTCCACATATCCCTTTAACCCGATGCTCTTGATACCAGTTGTTGGGAATTAAACAAGCAATTATGGAGAAAATAATAGAACTAGGAATTTAGAGACAAATAATTTGGTTACCCAGTTCGTCAGGAATGACTACGTCTGGGGGCACTACCAAGCCAGAAGATTCACTCTTTTCGTGTGTTATTTTTTTACAAATAGACAAATACAATGAGTCAAGATATTTAAACAAAGATATGGGCCGAAGCCCTAATCCCGCGAACTGGTTGCGGATCCTGCTCGACCACGGGCCTTGGTCGAGCGGTTCCGCTCGATCACGTTGCCTGCTCGAGCGCCTGATCGGCTCTGGAAATCGAGGTGCTCGATCGAGCAGATGTGGTCGACCACAATGCTTGGTCGAGCGCCTCCCGTCCTCTGACTTCCCATTTCACTCAGGCTCCAACAATCCCAACACATACAAACTGCTATATATAGATGCGTTTATGCAGGTTGCAGAAATGCCAGAAAAGGGCAGCTCAATTTCCGTTTCAAATGATCGATTGAAGATTCCGATAAGAATGCCACCGGTGTCCACCGCTCGCGGCTCCGCTTATCTCAATGCTCTCGCTATCGAGATTGAGAAGAAGCTCCAACGTGTATGTAGTCTGATACGTGCAATTTTATAATTTATTAGGATGTTTTTCCTTTATTCGGCGTTGTGGATTTTGTTGTTTTTTTTTCTTTTTTCGGTGGTGGTTTTGACGATTGATGCCGTTTTACTGTTGATTGTGTAGGCGTTAGCTTCGCCATCGCAGATGCGAGATTTGTTGCAACAGTTGTTTGCGGATATTGCTCTGGAAGTAGATGATCGTGCTAAAGGTGAATTTCCAGTAATTTTCTGGTGCATGTTTTTGTGTTTGTGGCTTTTACTTGGTGGTACTTAGTAATAAACGCATGCGACGGTCTTTTTTCGGTAGCATATTGTAGTGAATTAATAAACATTGCACGCCCGAAGGAAACTAAGTGGGTAAAGAATTCCTTGTTTGTTAACAGCTCATTGTCCAGTTGATGTTAAAATTGATGGATTGGGGGGTTGGATATCGAAATTTTCACTTAGTATGTAATATTTTTTTATGTTTAGATCGTTAATTTATAAGAGTTCCTCCCCATTGGAAAGTAACTATACATTATTATATTATAATATGAAGAATTTTATCCCCCTTGAATCAAAATCCTAGATCAGTCCCTGGTTTTCGCCTCCATAGATTGTTCATGATCTGGAAACCGATTATTTCAGGTTCATCTATGTGATTGATTTACATCTAGAACTTATCTATACTGAGCCATCCTATGGCTAGAGAAAGTTGAACAGACCTGATGATGAAGATGGCAAATTCTTAGCATAATATATCTGACTGTACATTTAGGCAATAATATAATGTACAATAAGCATCATATATAAGCTTTTGACAAACCGTACATGTACCCAGAGCTTGGAGTAAGCGTTTTCAGCTGTGTGTAATATACTATTCAGATATAATATTTTGAGTTCAAGAGAAGATAGAAAGGTCTCCCTGGTGATACTTGATAGTATCAGTAGTTCTTTGGGTCTATCGTGTAATCTCCTTTTCATTTTACTGTAACAGATATCATATTTGGTGAAGAAGGTGCAACTTTTGTGGCTGATGATGAATATGGGGGTCCTATATGCTTTTATGACGTTCTTGCTGATCACTTCGTCCGCACACCTCAGGATGGGAAACCAATCCTTGATCTGATTGTACAATTTTGGAGCCAGACATTTGCATCTAATATCTTTTCTCTCTTGTTCCACAAGTGGGTATGTATGTCTTTACGTTAGTTTGTTGGTTTCTTTCATTTCAGTGACTTATGTTTATTGAAAGAGGTGCAACCCGTCTCTACATTTTCCTGTCAGTTTCTCTTTCACTTGTACAGATATATATTTTTTACAGTACCATCACTTCTCTGCATTCTTGTTGCAGCTGTTTGAGTTCCAACTTGATAATCTTGAGGTCCTACTGCGATACTCTTCTGCTCTTGTGCAAGGTGCTACGAGTGTCTTATGGTAAGAGCTCTATTAACCATCTAAATGCAGGGAAATTAAGCTTTTTATGGGAAAAGGATATTATTTAGTCAAATGACCATTGTTTTGCATTTTCAATCACCTTGTCGATAGCACATCTTTCTGGAATATTCGAATTGTAGCAGGCAGAAGAAAAACAACTCTCCACCCCCTACCTCCCCAAAGAAAACCAAAACAATAATAATTAAATGGACGAGTGCTATTGGGTAGAATGCCCTTGTTGCGCTCTTATTTTGTAATTTGGATATAATTGAGCAAGTTGTCTTATTAAATGCATGCATAAATCCAGGATTGACATCCAAACAAATGCAAGGCGTTTCCAGAGTCTATTTCAGGTAAGACGTTTCTTCACAAGATAGTGTTTTAATGTTAATACATTTGGAGTTGTATGTCATAACATTAGGGCTCTATACTTACCAATGAATGTAGTATCTCCTTGAGGAAGTTGCTCTACACTCTGAGCGATTAAAGAAAATCCCCTTACAGGTGTAGCATTTTTCTCCTCCGTTTATTTTTCTAAGACTACAAGTTGTTATGTTCATACTTAATACTGAAGTGTAAATATATATATTTTTTAATTAGGCTCAGAGAGACTTGTTTCTTCTCCTGTCGAGATTCATTTTATTTTATACCTCAGGTTGGTAGATCTTTGAACAGATATATGTCATTTGTCATTTGTCCGATTGTAGGTTATTTTCTCAAATGGGACTTGATTCTTCTCTTTATAGGGGACAAGCTTGAAAGCTTGTTGAAACAGTTTCCTGATTATCCAAATGCCTTCTTCGTTGGTGGTGCCTCAGATATATTTGTGACTGAACTAGCTGACCAGGTAACCAACAACAAATTTTATTTGAACTTACGTTGACAGACGTGTATAACCAGGGGTGGAGCTAGATTAATCTGTCTGAGGAGGCTAAGAATATATATAGATAGGGGTAACGATCATAACAGTAAATAGAAGAAGATAGATTCATAGTTCATTGTTGTGTTATTATCTTGATAACAAGTTGCAAAATGTTGTGCTAATTTGTTATTTGTGTTTTAGATTCAAAAGTTGAAGGTAGAGCCTGTACTTGTGCATTACCTGTCTCAGATAAAAGTTGTCCAAGGTAAATAGCGGTCATATGTAACTGCTGATGCTATGTCTAAATGGATTGAAGATTTTATTTGATTCTTTAGATGTGATGACGGTCTAAAATTATTTATTACCCGTCATCAGGTATGGAACTTAGAATGGCAACTAGCACAAGACTGCAAAACTTGCCTATATAGCTTCACATCTCCAGGTGCTCCTATGTACCCAACGAGAGCTGTTCGTCATGCCGCATGGGATGCCTTAGATTTTCTTTTTCCTGTAAGTGGGACAACTTTTGCATATCTTGCTAATTTTGGCTTCACATTAGGTGCATCATAATTTCACTGCTATTTTGAAATGATTATGTGTTCCCAGGGGAGGGAAGTTATCCTGGAAGCAACTAAAGATTAAAATTAAAAAATAAGATTTTGTTAATTATTATTATTTTTTTTGATCAGAAATAGGGTGTATATATTATTTACATTGTCAGAAAAATTAAGATTAAAATTAAAAATTAAGATTTTGCGATAATCAGGTATCAATGGTAATAACATTGTCACATTTCCACAGGTTCCTAACCATCACCGAGCCCCTCGTATTTTGGTTATCTAGAATGTTAAAATTGCAATTTACAATCTTTACTGCATATAATTTATTACTCCAATACCCCATATCAATTTTAGTTCGATTAAATTCTCTGTTAGCTGGAATTTAAGAAAATCTGCTGCTATTTTACAGGTTGGGAGATACCCCCGACATCTGATAAGCCTGTTTTTTCGGTTACTCTATCCATGGTACTGGCCCTCGTCTTGTTGGAACTTTATAATTTCTTGTATACAAGCGGTTTTCTATTCTGTCTTGAGATTCATATTTTCTAGTTGGGAAAACCTGAGGAAACCAAGACAATCTTGAATAGTTTCATAGATTTTGTGTTAGATTGGCTCACATGTAATATTTTGTTGTTTGATGGAAAGAGGAGCTGTATTTGTGTGCACACTGTGTTCTCATAATAGGAAACGTTAAGCTTGTTATATAGATACTTGATTCTAACAAAGATGTGAATGGGATTTTACTCATGGAATTGATTTAAACCCCAAAATTATGTGCATTAAGAATATTTGAGGATGTTTATCGGCATGGAATTTGAGTATGTTAAAGCCCCCAAAAGCATTCGGGTTAATTGGGTTTTTTTTTTTTGTGGGTTTTGGATTTGGATTTGGATTTGGATTTTGGACAGGTTATTTGTGGTCTGGGAAATTTTTGGCTTCAATTCCTCCTCCGAGACCTCCATCTCTTTGAGGGTGTTTAAGGACTGTTTTCAGAAATTTTTTTTTTTCTTCAAAAGCGGTGAGAGAATCTTTTAAAATAAGTGATTCTGCATTATTACATGCATTATCATCTCCATTGTAACATCCCAGAAAAGGGAAAAATGAAGTGTTATTTCTCCCCTTTCCTAGGCTACAATCTCTTGAATTACCCCATGGTGCCACCTCAGATATGACATTTCAATAGAAGTAAACGAAGAGTTACTTCATTTTTTAATTTTGGTGTAACATTTCGGTAAAATTAAAGAAAAATGACATCGTGTCAATTCTTGAGTTACTCTAGGCCCGGTGTTTCGAATGTTTTGAAGAACGTTTGATAACGACAATATCTAGTGATACAAATGTTCGAACAGTATTAGCTAAACACTTTTACAAATGTTCGTTCAGTGGCAGAACATTACTAGCTAAACGGTTATACAAATGTTCGTTCTCTAGCAGAAGATGCATGTTATTGTTCTATTAAAGTTGTACACCAAACATGGCTAGTATACCTAATCCTGATTGGTCTGATATGATGGAAAAAAAATGCGATCTCTTTAACGGAAAAATCCAAAAAGCTGCCCAACAAGCAAGAATGAAACTATCTCTTCGTTGAACTTTAGAAGAAATGTAGGAATAGGTGAGAGAGAGATGATAGAAACAATAATAATGTACTTTAGAATTGGCGAGCGTATTTTAGTTTTTGAGTATATTTTATATTATTATATTAAAGTTAATTATGTTTGTTCTTAGGTTTGGAGTTAAAACTATCTTGGAAAAAGAACTCAATTTGGATGTTCCATGGCAAATATGCACTAACATTTTCTTAGTTTTATACAGGTATTTTTAATTTTCACACCGTTATTATACCAAAAATTTCAAGAGTATGTTTAGTGTGAAAATTTTTATGTATGAAAATCTATAAAATTGCCATAAATTAACTATCTACACCCTAAATACTAAATAATGAACCATAAATTATGACATATTCGTAGGATTGAACCATGAATCAATTGGTAAAAGTGAATAACCATTAACCGATTCAATTTTTATTTTACCTTCACCAATTACAGAATTTAGTTGTAAATTAAAATTTTTTCATGTATAAAAATTTTCATACTAGACTTTGTCAAATTTTAATACGGTATCGAAAACTTTGATATATAATTTTTTTTTGGTGAATTCGGTAATTTCTCGATACGACATGCGAAGTATATTTTTCCCACCCTAATGAGACCTTTCAAGGTGAGCCTAAAAATAAAATTGTGAGGGGCTGATAGGCCTGGATAATATCTTACTAATGAACTGGACTTCCACTCAAGGAGCCCAACAATAGTATCATAGACATGTTTCACACTTGATTTTTTTTTTTCTTTTCCAAATTTGGAATTAATAAATAATTCTATCTTTCAAACTATAAATTGATTTCAATAAAACAAAATTCTCGGAAAAAAGAAATTAACAAGTAGGCATATTGGAGCAAAAGTAAAACACAAACACTTGTATACTTGATTAGTGCAATACGCCTCCAGCTCCAAGAACATGTATATGTTACTATACTGGCTTAGATGTACCATGTAACATATATTTGTCCTATAATGATATGAATGATTTAAGTCTCCGTTGAAATTTATTAAGAATATAAAATTTATACTATTATATTTATAAATTTATATTCCATACTTATCAACTGATATCATTATATTTATAAACTAAAATTATAGTATTAAATGTTATTAGTATTAGTTTATAAAACTAGTAGTATCAGTTGAAAAAGTTTCATAGGAGAGTTTGTGAATATGAATTTGTATGTTTGTTTCGCTCAATTTGTTTGGAAAGACCTGTGAAAGATTCACGATTTTTTTGACTTTCTTTAAATATGCTAAAAAAAAAAAGAAATTTCAAGACTTGTCTGTGGTGATACGAAGAGAAATCATGTTTGCGATTAATAGCCAAAAATATGGGTGGAAAAGTTTCAGTCTGTCCCTTATTTAAAAAAAAAAAAAATAATAAAAGAAAGAAAGAAGGAAGAGTAGAAACAGCAAAACGTGGTTTTTCCGGAAAAAACCAAAATTATGGATACGGATAATACTTATTCCGCGTACCCTATTCATCCTCCACAATTTCTTACCCCAAATAATATCCATTCATGACTTATTGGAAACTCTTCCACTAACATTACTTCTCCACATAAAATTGGGGGAACTGAAATTTCCTTTTCTCAGTTTCTCTTCTTCAAATTCCCATGGCGAGGGCTCTCATCTCCTCTCCCTCTTTCTTGGGAACTCCGCTTCATTCTCTTTCCCGCCATGGATTTGTCCCTCAGGTCAGGCGCATCACCACCAAAGTCAAATTCAGCCTCCACCAGCTCCCCCCAATCGACCATTCAATTGATTTCACGGCGATTCTTCAGAGAACTGAGAGCTTGCTCTACACGCTTGCTGATGCTGCTGTGGCTGTCGACGGCGGCGCGGCGTCAGACACCGCTGCAACCGCTCAGAAGAGTGGAGGCTGGTTCGGGTTTATTTCCGACGCTATGGAAGTTGTGTTGAAGGTAAATTGTGATTTTGGTAGTTATGTTTATTGTTTTGTGTATGGAATTGATGGTAGAGATTTCGAGGAAGCTCTGTTCTATATAACGAGTGATTTTTAAGAGGAATTCTGGATTCCACTAGGTTTAAGGTGACACACACACTTATACACTGCAGGCATCACCATTCTCTCTGTCCAACTAAATCACATGACCTTAATTCTATGTTCATACCTGCTAATTAACTGCTATTAAATTTTATAATTGGGTGTATACACTGATGTGGATGGGCTTTTTGGAGGCCATATTTCCCTCAAATTAACTGCTTCCTTTTAAACTTCGCCATTCAATTTCCTGATTTTCGTAGAGGTTTAGCATTAGTGGATATTGTTCGGTACTTCCTTATCTTTCTGAAGACTTTTCAGTATAATATGGCACAATATTGACGTGGATAGGCTTCTTGGAGACTATCTCATCTTTCCACCAGTCTTTTCTCCACAACATAATATATACTCTACTTTTGCATCTTATGCTGCCCTTTGTGATTTGCACTTACACTCATGGTTCATTCTGTTTACAGCGGTAATGCAAATATTTGTTGCTATACAACTAAATTAGTATGTAGGTCCTAAACTAAATTTAAGCTTGAAGAACTTTTTGATACTTCTCTATTGTATTAGCCTAAGCTTATGACATTTCCCTCTATTGTATCAATCCTCAAGAGGTCATTGCTCGATTAAATTCGACAAACCATCATTACATCCATGTTACATTTTCTTCAATGTAATCAATTTTACTGAAGAGGATAGCACGTTGATAAATTGGGAATTTCCGAGGGAAAACTTTGGAATGAATGAACCAGTTTCCATGCATGTTGTACTCTGTTAGGAGAGATACTATTATTGTGGAAATTAAAGATTGAGAAAATAATTACTGTTTCTCAAGCATAAATCTGCTGTAGTTTCAATTCAAGTAACACCAGTATTATATTTTTCTTTTCTAGTTTTTGTGTGTATCTTGAGATCAATCTTGTAGCTTCGTGTTGTTTATTGACTCGAAAGTCTCTCATCTATAAAAGATGATGAGCTTTGCACTAAATGGTTCAATAGAGGAAAATATTTTTGTGGAGCTTACATAAATAGAGCAAATTAGAGACATGATGATATGAACAAAATGCACGGTGATCCTTAGGAAATTTTATGTTTTGATCATGATAAGAAATAGTTAAAAACTTGAACACTTGACTGCCTTCTGATTGGTCAATGCCACAAGTCAAAGATTTGTGTCAAGGCATTAGTAGTTGAGATTAACACCTGATCTTTGGTTGTAACAGGTACTTAAGGACGGCCTTTCAACTGTTCATGTGCCATACGCTTATGGATTTGCCATAATACTGCTAACGGTTCTTGTTAAAGTTGCCACATTACCTTTGACCAAGCAACAGGTAAATTGTTGCTCTTAAACTATACACTTTGCAAACATGTGTTCTTTGCAAACTTTGATCATCTGTAAGATTTATCATCTGTTCTTGCATATTTCCCTTATGTATGATTTTTTCCTTTGGTAAATATCTCTTAGTAGCTTGTTATCATCTGTAGTGTAATGCACATTTCTTTTTATATAAGGTTGAATCGACCCTAGCGATGCAGAATCTTCAACCAAAGATCAAAGCAATCCAACAAAGATATGCAGGAAATCAGGTGAGCATCTTATCTGGGTTTTATCAAACAATTGTTGCATTTTTAAATTTTAGTTAACAATTCTTTTTCTTTTTAGTATTTAATGATTTTGAGTAGCGAGTTCTATGTGCGTTTAATAAATTGTTTGAGTTCATTGACAATTGTGATTATTTTAATGACAAAGGAGGATATATGATCAAAATAGTAGTGTAGTTAGATAGGATGAAGGCATAATTTGATTCCTATTCTTTAAGGATCAACAAGGGAAACTGAACAATAGTGTGTATGAGTTCATATTTAAGTGGATTTTCCCTGAACACATATTGGGATTATTAGTGAGCCTTTATTGAATTTTTCTAGAACATGGCCGATGAACTTGTCAAGTTTAATATGTGAATTCAAGTGTATAAATTTTGCTGTCAGAATGCATTTATTCTAGTTTCAGGCCTTTATGTTCATTTTCTCATGGAGGTTGAATTAGTTTTTGTTAATATACTTGCAGATTAACATAGCAAGAATTATTGTTTGCTTATGTCTTGTGAGGTCAATAAAATTGTAATTATAAATAAGTATAAATATCGTACTGAACCCTATTAACAAATAATTAACTCAGTGGCTGGGGTGACATACTGACATTTGATTTATAACTGTAAATATTCTTGCTTTATACTCTTTTTTCCTTAATAATGAGGTGTGATATACTGAGGATATCTACATCTCCAGTAACTGATATCTACATTCTAAATATGTCAGGAAAGGATACAACTTGAAACTTCTCGTTTGTACACACAGGCAGGGGTCAATCCTCTGGCAGGTACAGTTTAAAATCCTTCATCATGTTCGTTTTAGGATTTCAAATGGGGATTTTGAAAACACAACACTGTTCCACCCTAAGTTCATTGGAATGAAATGATTATTTCTTTCTCGGATATAATTATTTGCCAACTAAACTCTCCACTCAATTTTGACCCAAAAAACTCCTTTCACCACTGAATGTCGCTATTGTTATTATAGTCTGTCCAAATTAAATGGTTTTCACTTGGTTGTTGTTTTGCTCTTCGAATGATTTTCTCAGGATGTCTACCAACCTTGGCTACAATTCCAGTCTGGATAGGCTTATATCAAGCTCTTTCAAATGTGGCAAATGAGGTACTGTAAACTGGTTGTTACAATTAGCATATTTATTGTTATCTGATTTGTCATAACCAGGGATATTATGATATTAATTATTTGATCTCGTTCCTATTTTAAATTACTAAACAGGGGCTGCTGACTGAAGGATTCTTCTGGATTCCTTCTTTGGGAGGACCTACAACAATTGCGGCTCGACAAAGTGGATCAGGAATTTCCTGGTTGTTCCCTTTTGTGGTAATTAAATTTTGAGTTATCATCTAACATAGTTTTCTTCTTTGATGGGCATTTAGTTTTCACAGCCATCTATCTCTTTGTAATTACTTGTTTTTCCTGGAATCCTTAAGGGCATGTTTGATTTGGGATTTGAGGATTTCAAAATCTTGCAAATAGTAATGGTGGGTATTTGTTTTGAGATTTAAATAGGGTAGGGTTTAATGTTATGTCAAGTCCATGTGTAAAAGTATAAGATGTATTATTATGTTGTGATAAACCATTTTTTAAATCCTAAATGCGGTTTTCAAGTCCCAAATCAACATAACCTAAAAGCTCAAAGATACCTATGTTGGTTAATGATATGGATTTTTTTTTTCTGCATTTGCATTATACAAATATAATATGCATCCTTCATTTTTTTTTGCAGGACGGGCATCCCCCACTTGGTTGGTCTGATACTGCAGCATACCTTGTTTTACCTGTTCTTCTTGTATTATCACAGTATGTCTCAATGGAAATAATGAAGCCTCCACAAGTAAGTTACAACATAGTATGATTTTTTTTTTTTTTTTTAAATGTTCCTTTTGCACTGATATCTTGGTCCTGTTTCGGTAGACAGATGATCCAGCTCAAAAGAACACTCTTCTTGTATTTAAGTTTCTCCCGCTCATGATAGGCTACTTTTCCTTGTCTGTTCCGTCTGGATTATCAATATACTGGTAAGTTTGAACATTTATGAATCCTATTTCTTGGGATGCAATTATTCTGAAGTTAACCAAACACCACAATTATAAGGTGGTCAAGCATGTAATACTTATCTATACATGCTAAGATCTATCTTTAATTCTATAGTATACCCCCAGGTTATGTAATATTATATGTGCATTCAATTACTTGAGGTGATGATTGATTTGAGTTTATGGTGGATTTCGAAAATCAGGTTTCAAATTCTAGTGGATTTTGAAATCCTGATGAATAGTAATGGTGTGTGCTTGTTTTGAGATTCTAAGTTAGGTGAGATTTAATGTGCAAGAGTGAATAATGCTATATGTTGTTGGGTGTGATTGTGCTGACTGAATGAAGTGACTTATAATTTGAATATATTAATGTGTAATGAGAGATAATTGATACTATTGGAAAGTGATGAATGATGATAGGTTTATAGTGTTGTAGTAATGGTTGTAAAAAAAAACTGAATTTCAGAATCCCGAAGTAGATACATCTTTAGATTTCTAAATCCCAAATCCTGATGAATAGCAATGGTGTGTGCTTGTTTTGAGATTCTAAGTTAGGTGAGATTTAATGTGCAAGAGTGAATAATGCTATATGTTGTTGGGTGTGATTGTGCTGACTGAATGAAGTGACTTATAATTTGAATATATTAATGTGTAATGAGAGATAATTGATACTATTGGAAAGTGTGATGAATGATGATAGGTTTATAGTGTTGTAGTAATGGTTGTAAAAAAAAACTGAATTTCAGAATCCCGAAGTAGATACATCTTTAGATTTCTAAATCCCAAAACCAGTTTTGAAATCCCAAATCAAACATCACCTTAGTGTTTTAAGGTTAGAGACAATAATAAGACAACTTCTGGAGCTGAGGAACTAAAATTAGGAATTTGAGGGATGAAGACTGAAAATGAGATGAAAAATTGGTCTCCTGTGAACCAGGTTCACATGAACTCTCTTCTTCAAAATATCACCCTTTAGCACATGAAGTATCAACATGTAAAAAATGCTTGATTTTATTTGTTGTTTATCTCAAAATCACTAAACAGTGACACTTTGTATGCAAAGCAGTGACACTTCGTATGCTAAACAGTTAAACAGTGATACTTCGTATACTCAACCGTACTGAACATCTGTTTATGCAATTGTTGCAAGTAGTTTATCTGCATACTTTATTGCTGACTTGAGTATAGTATTGTATGACATAAAACAAACCATTAATATATTCAATTTTTTGTAGGTTTACGAATAATGTTCTTAGCACAGCACAGCAGGTATGGCTACGCAAACTGGGAGGTGCGAAGCCTGTTGTGTCTGAGAATGCTAGTGGGATAATCAGTGCAGGACGTGCAAAACGATCGGGTGAAAGGTGGGCTGAGATTTGAACTTCTCTCTTGTTTCTTATTAAAAAAATCAACTTCTCTCCATTCTTTACTGTTTCAGGATGTCCTTCACTAACTATAATTATTTCTAAACAGATTTAAGCAGCTGAAAGAAGAAGAGAAGGTGAAAAAGATTAGTGCACTTCCTGCAATTGATGTTGAAGTTTCGGCTTCAGCTGATGCTGAGGCTGAAAATGACTCGGACAATGAAAGTGAATCGAAGGTATGTTGAATGCTCTTTATGTCACATGAAAGATTGAATGGATTAGCAATGCTATTAATTGAGAAATTAATTATCAAGCAACTTAATTATACCGACTTGATTAATAGTTTTGCTTCCAAACTATTAGCTGAGTTGTATTTGTGTACTCACTTGGAACATGGTTATCATATTACTTTAAGGGTTAAATTTAATTGTATTAAAATATTTTGACATTATACATTGTTAATTAATACTATTATTTTATGTTATTGAGTTCGTATGAATGGGAATGGGAAGGGGGTCCTGTTTTTAAGTTCGAATCAGGCTAAAATTTTACTGGAACCGGGCCAGGGGTGGGTGAGTGGGATGGGTTATAGAACCGGGCCAGGGGTGGGGAATGTGGGGTGGGATGGGTTATGGAACACACAAATCTTTTGAGAGCTTAATGCTATTGTAAGAGCTTTGAATGTATTGGAATATTTTCTTGTACGTCATTCTTTATTATGTACGTGATATTAACCTTGCCTCACCTTTTTTATTTGAGAAAGAAGTGTAGATAACCTCACTAATAATATTTTGTCTACGTTATGAAGAGTCCTGATGCTTATCTGGGATGCCCATAAATAATTCTTTGAGAAAGAAGTGTAGATAACCTCACTAATAATATTTACACTGTCTACGTTATGAAGAGTCCTGATGCTTATCTGGGATGCCCATAAATAATTCTCCATTTCTTAACAGAGAAGTTCCTTTCAAACTTCCCTTACTGAATTGGTTTCAAAGTTTCTTAACAGCACTGGTTTTCGTATTCTACTTTTTGATTCCTAAGTTGTAATAAAAGCAAAAGATTAAGCCTCTATAGAACTTTACTCTTTGGGAATTGATATTGGGAGTTTAGATTATAGGAAGAGCTTGGTTTGTTGTAGAATTGGGAGAATTGATCTTTAAGTAGTCATCATATCATATCTGAAAAAATGGGTGTGGTTCTCATATTATATAAGAAAGTAGGAGTAGTTGATACTGTTAGATTAGAAAAAGTTGGTGGGCTTGTACTATTATATTAGATTAAATGATTTAATTGTAAGTTTGTATGTGAAATAGAGGGAGAGAGTCGGATGGTGGAGCCGAGAGAATTGGGTGGATTAAAGGTTAAAAATTTCTAGAACAATCAGAAATTGGAATCTGGGAGAATTTTATTCCAGCATTACAGAACCCTGCTTTTCATCTCTCATTTAAAAAAATTAGGTTATCTTTTTCATAACAAACATTATGCCCGTTCTCAAAAAAAGAAAAAGAAAAAAGAACATTTATACATATGCGTGTACAAGGCTATTTAGGTTTTAAATATTATGTTTTTCAAGATTTCTATGAATGGTTCAAAATTCCATTCTCAAATTATGAATCAGTTTAAGTGTGTAATTTGGCCTTTCTTGCAGGATAAGGAAGTTCTTGAAGATGCATATGAGGCATATGCGTCAAGAAGTGAAAAATCAGTTCCTTCTGGGCCTAGGAGAAGTAAGCGATCAAAACGAAAGCGTGCGGTATGACTTCTATAAAATTTTGTAGTTACAATGAACCTTTGTATATTGTTAAAATTGGAAAATTAATATATAGTAGTCATATTTTTGCAATTCAATAGTCTAAGGTACATGTATAATGTCATCATCATCTGTTTTTGTTAGGTTGAGAATTTTGTTTATACTTGCAAATTGAACTGGTTCTTCAGCCTCTCAAGTGTACCTAAGTTATGTAAATCAAGAGATCGGAGGTTGCAAATTGCAACAGACATAACATTTCATTTCATCAAAATTACTGATTTCTTGTTAAGGAAGAAAATATTTTGACAGCTTACTTTCCAGCCTTCTAAAGGTATATTGTGTATCCAACCTAGAAGATGATGGGAGTGCAGATTCAGAAAATCTTATATGCCCCCACATCTTATAAAATTGTTTTGGAAATTTTAAAATGCCACTATTTACTTGAAGACCAAGCTCTTGAAAACAGGACCAATTGGAGGAAATACATTGAGGTTTGATAAAAACAAAAAAGATACAAAGAGGTTCGTACCTCAAAGGGGTATTTGTAATCTCAATATACAATAGGGGGTTTTCTTGTGAATTGGAGGAATTACATTGAGTTCCAACTTCTGAGCTATTAACAAAATGATTCACAGATGTTCGTAAATTACAAATACCTCCCTTGTCATGTCCTATTACTTACAAATTGCACCAATTAAAGAGGGCTACTTGTAAAGAAAATAGAATCCTCAAGGGGTGTTTGCAGTACCTCAAAGGAGTGTTTGTAATCTCAAACATTATAGGTTTTTTTTTCCTCATTAATAGGTGAAACCTCAAGGGCCATTTTGTGATTTTAAAAAAATCCTTGAGGACCTTGTAAGTTATAAGATTTTGAGAGCTTATAAGCATAAGCACAATTTAGGGCATCTCATATGTTTCCAAATATACATGTGGAATTGTACATGTTTCTGGGCATGCACTAATGCCAATAATGGTTCTCTTTATGTCTTTAGAGTAACTTACCACTGCTCATATAATAATTAGCCTCATCTTATAAAAAAGCTAAACTGAATCATCTTACAATCAAGCTATAGCACAAACTAGTAAGATCATAAGATGGATCTGTTATTATATCCAACCCCCAATGACTTTATTTTGAAACCATCTAACCCCCAATGACTAAAATGAAATAGTTGTCCTACATACATGATATCTGCATTAATTCATCAGGCGACGGATGGTGGACGATGATTTCCAACCGGGCTTGGTCCAGACGGTGTCTTACGTAACTTCTTCTCACTCACTTCCTTTCTGTTTCTCTGTTTGTAAAATGTACAACTTTAAACATAACATAATAAACAGTGGAGGAAATTGATAGATTTAGCTTACCCATACTTTCTGAGTGTTGCCTCCTGTGCTGATCTTGAAACTCACTGCATCAGCCATCAGATATTAAAAGGTAGCACTAGATTATAGTCACAGTTAGGTTATGGTGCACGTGAAATTATAACAGTATCCGAAAATACCCGATTTAGTTTGTTGAAAACGGGAGGCAGCAGCACAGCGGTGTTGAAACGCGACGAATAGAAGGCATATCAAGAGAAGATGAAATACAATGTGTAGGTGCCTTGTCATTTTAAGATGGAAAAAATAGTTGTGTTTGTGGTAATTATAAGCAGATTTGAAGTGGAAAAAGGTGATGGGATCCTATGGCTGGCAGAGTGCGATGAGGAATGTAGGTTTGTTGTCATTGTGAGTTGACTTCAACTAGGTCATCATAATCTTGAGTTGAAGTCTTTCAACTCATTATTACATCAACTCTGTGCTGTACGGAAATTGGAATTGTAAACAATTCTACACATAGTGCTCAGGCAAGACAAACAAGTGGGGGGACAAGTTCAATTTTCACCAAGTGAATGACTGATATTTGTACTTATGCAACAAATGTTGTGAATTGTAATGTGTATCATTAAGGGGTCAATCACTGTGTG
The DNA here is from genome assembly GCA_037126765.1 of Stenogyne calaminthoides. Lineage (NCBI taxonomy): Eukaryota > Viridiplantae > Streptophyta > Magnoliopsida > Lamiales > Lamiaceae > Stenogyne > Stenogyne calaminthoides. Next base: position 13,822,375 of record JBBCBC010000006.1, read on the forward strand.
GTTAATGATTGTATTATTATTGTTTGGTTAAAACATCAACAACGAGTATCATTTGAGGAGAGTTGAGTGGGAGTGGGATTAGATAATAAAAGTAAGGTAATTAATTACTTTCTTCTATTTATATTATAGAGTATTAAAACTACCAAACAATATTAATGAGAATAATTCACATTACCCCCTTTCATTAACCCCAACCAAACGTGCACTAAGTTATACCTCAAAATATTTTTGAACTAAATCTTTTATATTACCTTGATATAGACGTATACATAAAACGAGTTTCCAGAGTTTGCTCCTTACAAAAGAACAACGCATTGTCATTTAAGAGATAATTATAAAATGAAATGGTTCGCTCATAACGAGTGGGCACTTTGTATAACAAAATTCATCCTACACTTATGACAAACAAACATCTTATGCGAATGAATAGAACAATTTTTTTTTTATCAAAAAATAAAATTGGAATTATAAGGGAGGACAAGGGATACTCCAATCGATATAAGAAAGAAGCAAAAAACAGTTCGTCACCAGTGCATTAGTCTCAAAACGAATCTTGCTGCCACATTACATCTTACCACACTTGTAATTTTAATCAAGAAACAGTTTCTAGGATTTTTAAACCATTCCGAAGGTGGTATTGATCTCAATTTCGTATGTTTTGGCCCGAACCATGCCCACGTCCTTGCCTTGATGCCCATAACCGTCTTATGTATGTTTGGTGTCGTATTGTTAAAGATCAAGTCGTAATAGACCATATGACACAAGCCAAACAACAACATCAAACTTGTGGACCTTACCTTCCCCAAGTATTCCGATGTAGGTGAAGAAAAGGGTCCTTATCAGAAGCAGTTACGAGCTCCGAGCCAAGAATAAACATGATACCAGATTTGATTAGTGAATTTGCACCCCAAAAAGAGATGTTCCAACTCTTCCTCCTCTTCTTTGCAAAATATGCAATTGTAAGAAGCGAACAAATTGACTTAAGACCGCTCCTTACAATTTTTTTTAATTATTATTATTAATAGGAAATGATATAATTATAATAAAGATGTAGGGTGAATTTATTGGGAAAATTACTAATATCCACAAACGATATTCTAATGTGTACATATCAGTAAATTTTCAAATTTACTAATTTTAATGACATATGATATGCAGAGACGGATCCACGTTGCGTGTGGGTGGGTGGGGGATGGGGACGTGCCCCCATAAATTTTTTTTGTTTAAGTAATATATATATATTATGTGAAGTATGATGCAATATGGGGTTGTGTCCATGTGGTTGAGTAGTGTAAATAACAATGAAAGGTTTGGGATTCAAATCCTTCCCAGCCCAATTATTGTCAATTTTTTATTTTTCTTTATAATACTTTTTCATATTTTATATTTACTTCCATCTCAATTTTTTTTTATTTTTTAATAATATTTTTTCATATTTTATACTTACTTCTGTCTCAACTTTTTGTTCATTGTTACTGTTTTTCGTGTTTTAGCAAACGATTTTTTTTATTAATATTTAAAATAATAAAGTAATTTTTAAAGAAAAATATAATAAAGGAAATATAAATCTATTATACCCATTTTTAAAAATCACTTTATTATTTCAAATACTAATAAATAACTCGTTCGCTAAAACACGAATTTCGTGTTTTAGCAAGCAATTTTTTTTATTAATATTTAAAATAATAAAGTAATTTTTAAAGAAAAATATAATAAAGGAGATATAAATCTATTATACCCATTTTTAAAAATCACTTTATTATTTCAAATACTAATAAATAACTCGTTCGCTAAAACACGAAAAAAAAAGTGGCGTGACGAAAGAGTTGGGACGGAAAAAAAAAAAATTTGTGCCCCCGCTATGAAAAAATTATGGATCCATCACTAATGATATGCATAATAATTTGGGGTGTATTTAGCTACGGCCTCACCCATTTAGCCTTTATTTCACTAGAAATGAGGTAGATATACTGTATATTTGTATTAAATTGCAGCACATCATTCCTTGACCAAGTAAATGCATGATTATTAGTGAATCCGTACTCAGTATGCCACAAAGTAAACATGGAATAATCCTGCTAAAACGACTTGGTTAGGAATAATTGAAGTGGGTAATGAAAATCATTTATATTGATATTGCTTGATAGTTTTGATACACAAGTAATGAGAATAAAAATAAGCAATTGATTATCCTCACTCACTCAACTCACCTCACATGATATTCATTATTGATGTTTTAACCAAGTAATAACAATGCAATCAATAACTCTTAGTAATTGACCCCTTTATGATATTCATTACCATTACCATTCTCCAGTCATACCAAGCGAACACTCTATCCAAGTATCTCTCATCGTTTTATCATACTCCAAAAGTAAACGGATGCAGACATTTTCGATATAATCATTGAAGTACAGTCGATCGAAATTGCAGAGCAATATGAGATTTAGGATGAAATTTTCAGATTGAGGATGAGATGTTTCATGTAGGGGTGCTAAAAAAACCGGAATTTCGATCGAGAATTGTGGTATTCGTTTATATCCTCAATATTGGGATTCATGCACTTCTTTGTGTAAAATTTTGGGAATTTTTAATGATTCCACAAAAGTGTTATCCGGTGTTTATTATCCTACGTGTAATTTAGCGCTTGATTATTGTATTAAAGTTGCTCATGTGTTAAATGAAAATATTACAAATCTTTTATTAAGTGGTGCTACTTTCTCTATGATGCAAAAATGGAAAAAATATTTTACAAATATTCCCGATCTATTATTGGTTGCTAAAGTGTTTGATCCTAGAGTAAGATTAGATGGATTAATAATGATGTTAAATATGTATTATAATTATTTATTTTCTAATAGACATATGGTCATGGGTGAAGATGATGTATATCCTAATCCGGAAGAGATTAGTAATCGGATTAAAGTTCTTTTAATGTCTTTATTTAGAGAATATAGTGGTGGGTTTTGAAGAAAATTTTGGTGGTGGTGGCTCTTCTATGAGTCAAGAAGAAGATATATTAACAGGTTTTTATGATGAACGTTCTAAAAAACGTCTAAGGTCTACTTCTAACCCTTATTACGAACTTGATCATTATTTATTCTCTTCATTTGTTCGGCTTGATGAAGATGAAGACAACGCTACTTTTAATATACTAAAGTGGTGGTCGAGGATGAAAAATATCTATCCAATATTGTCAATGCTAGCAAGAGAAATTTTTGCATCTCCCGCCTCAACCGTTGCCGTTGAACAAGCTTTTAGTTTGGGAGGCTACACTTTGGATGCAACGAGATCGAATATGACATTTGAAAACGTGGAAAACCAATGCTTGCTTGATGATTGGGTAAAAGCCGAAAAGAGAAGTCAATAATTTGTTGATAATGATGATCAAGATAGCTCCGAAGAAACTACCGCTAGAAGTGATGCATGAATAATCGAATCGATCCAAATCAACGAGGTAAGTTTGAGGTAAGAGAACTATGTGGACTTTGATTCCTATTTGGATACGTAGGCAACTTAATTTTAAGTTTCAAACTTAGAATTTCTAAGTTTATTTCTTAAATTTAAGCTCAAGTCCAATTTCCTTAAATCCCCCCCTCCCCCAAATTTATTTTGTAAAGTTTAAAATTTTAAGTTGTAATTGTAATTACTAATTCGATATAGTTCACTTTGTAATTTGTAAATTTGTAATAGTTCAATTAATTTGTAATAGTTGATTACTAACTTATTTTAAGTTAGAATTACTATTTTGTAATAGTTCAATTACTTTGTAATAGACTACTAATTTATAATAGTTCAATTATTAATGTAATCTTCAATTTAATTCCTCATATTAACAATAACAATGTCCAATTTCATGATCTATCTATACATTCCTTCAAATTTTAGATCCAAAAAACTAAGAAACACAAGAAAAAATATATGAAAAAAAAAAGAAAAAAAGAAAAAAAACCGGCCGAACCGACGGTTCGGAACCGGAACCGCCGGTTCGAGAACCGAACCGAAACCGCCTTGGCCACGGTTCGGTTCCGGTTCCCCCTCCCAGACTTTTGGAACCGCCGGTTCGAAACTGGAACCGGCGATTCAGGAACCGTGAACATGCCTAGTTTCACGGTGAGGAGGCGAAATTCCCATCTTTTTGAATCTTTCTTTTTAGTGAGTGGATTGTGAATCCTCAAAAATAAATAAATTAGCTTGTTAAAGAATTTATTTGTACAGTTTTAACTTTTCTCCCTTTAATGTAATGGGTATTCGCTACCAATTATTTCATTTTGATTGAAAATTATAAAAATAATAGGAAGTCTATAAAAAGCTTTAAAAAAAGTGCTTCTATTAAACTTGGTTGAATTTGCAAATAGGCTCGTAAAGTTGCACTCACTCTCTGAACTCTGAAGTCTGAGCCGCTACCACATTTTTTAAATGCAATTATTCGTAATTTTTTTCTTCAATTATTTTTATTCACTTACTGATAAATTTAATTTTAAAATTATCTATTTAACTAATTAAATAATATTGACGGTCTAATTTGAGATGACCTCACAAAAAAAACTTTTCTTTTTCCGATTATTGTTTATGTTATCTCTGCCTAATCAATTCAAATAGAAAAGTTGAAGAAATGTCAACTAACTACTCATGTCATGGGTGTATTTTGAAACACTTAAAACAACTTTCAAAAGTACTTATTTTGAAAATAAGTAATTCTAAAAGCTGTTTTAAGTGTTTCAAAATACACCCGTATAAATGTAAAAGACTAGACGCAATGTATAGATGATTCCCGTTATACGAGGCATAATTGACTCACTCTGATCATTCACCACCTAGGCATGACTAGATTATTAGATCACAGAGTCAACGAAATATTTGTTTAGAGAAATCATCTTTTTATCCAATTGTTTTGAATAAGTAATAAGAAAAGCCACACTCCATATCTAAAAGAAACCAACTTCAGTGCCTGCCACTTGGGCACATCATTTGATTTATAACCAGCCCGGCTGAGGGACCAACGGCACAGGTGAGAGAGTTTCTCGTTTCTTCCTAAAAAAAAAAAAAAAAAAAAAACAACTTCAGTTGCCAAGAATTTCAACGCGCGTTGAACCTCAAGAGTCGAGACATCCCAAATTTTGGAGATAAGACACCAACCAATTTGAGTCGGAATCTACCAAATCTTTAATTTCAATTTATTACTCAAAAAATGGTAAAACCTCGAACAAAATATGCAAATCTTCATCATCAGTCATGTGAGCTTAAATGAATTTGAGGGCAAACAACAGAATCACTCAATAAGGATTAATGTTAAACATTACACGAGAGAAATTAAGGGATGAACTTATTAACCAACAGAAAACAACAGTAGATAGGTATATAACGAACTATATAATTCACCACACTGAAATCCATCCATCAAATGCAATCTAAGGTTTTACGGTGATTACTAGACGCTGGAAATTTCCTCACGTGTTATTGTAACAACGTAAACATGAAGATTGTTCACAGAATGAAATGGTTAATGCCTACATAGCCCCCGGATAATTACTCCAGTAAAGATGTATTTTCATAATAAAAAAAATAAGTTATACCAACAGTGACAAATGTCAGTGTGTAAGAAGCAATTCACCATCTGAGTTTAAAGATTCAAGACTACTGCCTATCAATATTCAAAAGAAAATTACTATTCTTGAAAAAAAAAAAAGCCAGCTTGAGCTGAAATTCAATATAATGTGTATCAATCACTTCACTGCTAATTAAAACCTACTCAATTTGGTGTCAATGTGTCATCTGGTAAAATAGCTTCAAGAAAGCACAAATTCATTTGGAGGGCGAAGAGAGACCATAACCTCATGCTCCTCGGGTCCCACACGATGTTTTGGCACTTTGATCTCAAGAACTGTTCCACTCTTATCAAAATATGCTTCAGGATTAGCATCATCAGGAATCCTAGTAGGCAACGAAATTTGTCGTCTGAACTCTCCAGGTGGGCAATGCTCTGGAGCTGGATCAACGAGCTTGAATGTTCGATTGCTTCTCTGAACAAACGGCATGCACGCTGTACTCACCGATGAGATCTTCACCACCCCATATGTTAGATTGTTCCACCAATGGACTTTCACCCTTTCTGGGTCAGCAAAAGGCAAAGAAACTAGTATTAAATACCCTTCCTCATCTTCATATATAGTTTTAGCTCCCGTAACGTGCCCACATGCATTCCTCATAACCCCGGTGAATTCACTCAACCAAGGAGGTCCTACGGGATAAAGTTCAAAATCTTGATTTCGATCTGTATTTAGATCATTAAGCAAACAGGCCTCTTCGTCATTTCCATTAGAGAAGAGATCTTTTCTCTTCTTGTTACACACAGAGGAGAGATCTATTCCATTTCCATTTCCGTTTACATGGTTTGAGGGTTGAGTGGATAAATTCAAACCCGACCCATTAAGCAGCTTCTTAGTAGGATTGTTCTTCATTTGGGGAAACGGTCTTTCAAGCTCGAAATCCGTATTCGGAAGGGTTCTCCATGAACTGAATTCTTTAGCCTCAGGTGGTATACAAAAGTTCAGATCCCTCCCAGTTAATTCCATCCACTTTTTCTGTTCTTCATTATCGAGACCTACGAGACTAGGCGACGAGACAGGTTCTATCCCGTGTAAACACTGTGGATTAGAGAGGCCTCTATTGTGCTTTCTTTGCATTTTGTGGGACCGAACGAAACCCTTATCAGCACCGAATGGAAACGGGCGTTGACCCTGTCGAGAGTGCCCGTTCATATAACTTCTTAACTGCATTTTACCAAGTGCATTCTCGGGCCTCTCCTTAAAAACCCACATATACATATTCTCCATATCGTGTTGCACAAGGAACACATCAAGTTGAAGATCAGACTTATCGAAGCCCTAAAAGTCCGTTACTATCCCTAACTATGTTGCACTTTGATTTGTCTTTCAAAACAGGCTTGAAGTAGAAACTAAAGAACCAAGCACCCCACACACTATCCAATCTTTTAGCATCCTTTTTCCCGATTTTAGGCAAATCAAGAAGCTTATCTGAAACATTAACTTGGTGCCCTAGCCCAACCTCAAGCAACTCGAAAGAGTCGTGGCTCCATGACTGAGGAGGAGGACTTGGCTCCACAGATAATGGGAGATTAATATCAGGTGGGCCAGAAAGAACATCTTGCCTATTCGTCTCATCTTGAAAAGTGATTGAATCCATAGTCAAGTATGTTGAAGGGGGTGTAATTCTCAATGCCAATGCAAGTAAAAAAATCTTCCCCCATTTCCTAAACCCTGACCTAATCTTTCGAATAATGGGTTTATATTCAGTCAATCAATGATCCCAATATACAACAAAATCACCCAAAATAAGTAAACAATTAGAGAATTATCACCTCTTTACAGAAGTTCCGCAACAAGGAATCGCTATAAAAACACCACATCACTCATCTTGCCAATTCAATATTTGAATTCGAAATATAAAAGGGCAGTGACGAATTTACCAATTCAAATTAGGGCAACTTGAGAAGATTAAATCTATGTGAATCCCGAACAGACAAATAATAGGGGGGGGCAAAAATCTGCAGAGTATATAAAGAGCTATCAGAAAAAGTAACATCGGAAAGGGGAAAAAAAGGGGCATAATCATATGTAAGAAGAAATCTTAAAAATTGCCTTTATCCACGAATAAACAGTGAAGATCTGGGTGCAATTCTGTGTAACAAACAAGAACAGGGGGAAGAAGATGTATTATTATTATTAAAAGTGAGAATAAACAAACGGCGAGTGACTCCGTTAGAGAAAACGTGTGATAAGAGGTGGGAAAGGATGACGATAGAGTGCTTTGTGATAAGCGCTCAATTGGATTAGGACCACCGCAAAAAAAGGTTAATTTCATTAATTGATATTAACAAAATAAAATAAAATCTCTTAAAAATTGGAAGGTAAAGCATGGATTGAATAAGTTTCACATCACCATTTACAATATGTGAAATTAATTAAGGAATGAGATTTATATTATTAAAATATATTAATTATGATAATTGAAGAATGTGATTTTTTACTATAAAAAAATATTACTCATAACAAACATTGAATGGTGTGACTTATATTATAATAGAGTATTAATAGTAATAATTGAAGAGTGTAACTTATATCATAAAAATATATTAATAATGATAACGAAAAATCATATTTATGTTTATAAAAGTTAAATCAATTTCACGATAAATAAATTTCACAATATATCAACTCAAATTGAAATGTAAGAACTAATTTTGTGTGAGATTCTTTCACAAATTTTCATTTTACGTGAGACAGGTTTTCTGTGCCCCAAATACGAAAATAAATCATTTGAGAAAAATAGGCACACAGTGGATTCTATCTCTGGCCCAATAATATTTGCTCAAGAAAAAATAAACCCACATAAAAAGAAAAGAAGACAACATCCCTATTTTAGGGGATGCACAGCTGGTCTAATGATTCGAAGGGTTGGAGTAAATTGGAGAGTTAAAAAAATATTCAATTCGTTTTGCATTTGATTTTTTATTTACTATTTACACGATATTTAATAAATTATTACTTTCGTTCTATTTTTATTTGACCATTTACTGTAGATTTGAGTTTTAAGAAAAATAAAAAATATTAGTATTAAATAATATAAAGTGTATTTGGTGGAGGGGTATGAATGTCAATTCAACTTTAAGAAAATTGTTATTTATAGTATAAATGATGTAAAGTGGATTTAGTGTGTGTAATAGAATGACATGTAATATAAATAAGTATTGTTCGTAAATAATGCAATCCAGATCATTCTGTACTCTTTTCACGCTGTTCTGTAAATCTGTAATTTTGGATTGATGATTTTTTTCGCGTTTGTACTGATTTTTGTTCATATAGTAACACTTTTTTGCTCATAGCGTAGAACTCTTTTGTTCATGTAGTAACACATCAAGTTGTTCTTTAAATCCGTAATTTTCGACTGGGGATTTCTTTTCGTGCTTGTACTAGTTTTGTTCATGTGACAACACGTTTTTCTTCATAGTGTAACACTTTTTCTCTTCCGGGTGAAATGCTAGAAGAATTGACACAACGACTATGGAACTGGTTAATAGCTACAAAAGGCTCGTACTCTTCCAAGCCTTACTCGGAGTGGTTAGTGAACCCTTTACCATTTTTTGAGCAGTTCTTTGAGCATTGAAATATTATGGGAGCTCTAAATGTAATCGTGCACTGTTAAAATTCTGGGAGAGAAGTGTATTTTCGTTGTATCTGCTTTTGGGTATATCTTATACCCCATTAATAAAATTCTTTTTACTATTAAAAAAAAATACTATGTGAATACTCATGTGTTACCATATGAACAACAATGTGTTACCTTGTGACCCATGTTACCTTATGAATATTTATATGTTACAATATGTTTTAATACGTATTACGTAAGATATAAATTTTTTTTTAATATAACAATGTAGTAACACTTATACATAAATGTAGTAACACAAAAAAACTTGACAAAAAAATTATAAAATTATGTGTTCAATAGAATTGAACCTGCGACCAAATTCATTAACAACAAACCCGAACCACTAGGCTACAACACATATTTAATAAACATATCATTCTATAAATATATATGCGCTTGTCTAACCTAAAGCCCACAACCCACAACTCATGCCCGCCCGCCTGCAGGCCCGACGCCGCCTTGCATGTGTCTTGACCATAATTTTTTTTTTATTAATTTTATCTTATTTATGTTATATTGCATATAACATAACACCAAGTGCAATATTTCAAAAGAGTTTTTCACATATTCAATTAAATCCAGGATGAAAGGAGTATTAAACAATCATCAAATCATTACACCACTAAATAACAATAATACTCTCTCCGTCCCAATTATATAGACTTATTTTCTTTTTATGAATGTCTCAAATATATAGGCTTGTTTCTAAATAAAATAATTTTTTTAATTAATTTAGTAATATAACCTTATACATTAATTATGTTAGAAACTATAACAATTATTAAATAAGAGTATAATAAAAATTTAGCTTGTTTAATTTATTTATTCCAATATAATTTTTTAATCTGTGTGAAAAGTCAAACAAATTTATATATTTAGAAGGAATGAATAATTAATACGTCACTTTTTATTTAATATAAAATTTCATCCGCATCTACTTTATCATCTCCAACCCAAATATACATTTATTATTCACTATGGTTGTGTTTGATTACTATGGTTGTGTTTGATTTAAAATGTGTACCATCCAAATATATAATCACCCATATTATACTATTAAAACTATCACATACACCCATATTATACTATTGAAACTATCACATTATTGTTTTTCCCCATTCGTTCATTATCTCTCTTTTGCTTTTCCAAGGTTTTTTTTTACACCAACACATTATTTCTTGTACTTTTTTTAATATTAATCATTCATGCACTAATTAACAATAAAATAAAAAACAATATATCATCATTACTCAAGTATTAATTTGAAGGCACAAACACGTAGTATATACCATTCACAAAATTTGGTCTATCCATACTTTTTTGCCCATCCAAAATATGCTACATCCACCTCCGTCAAAATCAAGCGCAACCAAAATTACCCGCATTTTAACCTTTCCTCCACATCTCCATAATTGCATGTAATTTATTCACATCTGATTCAAAAAAAAAAAAAAAATTAAAACATTTCACTAAAGATCTCTTGTTTCTAAGTTGGAAAAATGTCAATTCAGGGTCTGAAATATGAAATATGGTAAATCTATCAATTTAGGACCTGAAATATTTTTTTTATCGATTCAAGACCTGAAATATAGAAAATTATCAATCCAGGCTTGAAAAATAGGAACTATCAATTTGAGGCTTATAAATTTTAAGATCATGTTTGACACATATATTTCATGTCCTTATTTCATGTTCTTATTTTTTTTTATTTTTAGGATTTACGGTTCAAGGTTTACGGTTCGAGGGGGTTTAGGGTTCGTGGTTGAGTTTAGGGTTCAACGTTTAGGGTTTAGTGTTCGTGATTTAGGGTTTAGCCGCCAAACATGACCTTAAAATTTTAATGTTTTGAATTGATAGTTTTATTTTTTGGCGCGGATTGATAGTTTTATCTTTTCGCGAATGAATCGATATAATTTTATTTTCAAGCCTTAAATTGATAAATTTACCATCTTTTAGACCCTGGATTGATAAAACTTTTTCTATGTTTTATTAATGCATATTTTTGGCACCCCATGTGAGATATCCAGTGAAGTTGTGACAGCCAACCATTTATACACACATCGCCCTCAAATTTGCCAATATTTGATTTTCCTCATAAACACGTACATGCCTTTTTTTAAATTAGGAATCATATTCTCCTTTTCTCATCAAATTTTTTCCTTTCTTAAAAAAATACCAAACTTCCTATATCTTTATCTAGTTGTTCTTGGCCACCACGAAGAGTAAAACTGCTAAAACGCGGTAAGAAAGAATGTTGCTTTCCATTTTTTCTCCACCTCCCACCGCCGTAGCCAATATACCTTAAATAATCTGTTTACCAAACCCTTTTGAAACCATCGAATCAATTTTACTGAAAAGGGGCTTTTCCGCCTCTGCTTTCCAACCCTAACAATTTTGCAGAAAGGAGGTAATTTCTGTTGCCATTTCTCTCTTTTGTGAAAATTGCGAATCTGGGTTTTCGAATTCTCGCGTTTTGTGGTGCAATTTTATGTCGATTTCACAAATGTGGTAAAAGATGGGCAATTTTAGTACATTAGGCATTGGTTTGAGTTTCATATTCGGTTGCATCTTGATGGGGATTATAGCAGAGCTTTACTATCTACTGTGGTGGAAAAAGAAAGCAGTATCATCTAATCCCACAAAAATCGTCCCCAAAATCAAAGACTTTTCGTCACTTTTCTGCTGGAAAACACACACTTGTTTCAACAATGGCGGCACCAACAATCAAGAACTCACAACCCCAGTTCGAAACTCATCTCAAAATCACGATTTGGAGGTGGGGTCCAGCAAAGATTCATCAAAAGGGGAAGAAGGGGTGGATTTAGAGCTCATGAGACTGCACAATTTGTGTGGGCCACCACGGTTTCTGTTCTCAATAACAGAGGAAAGCAAGGAGGATTTGGAGAGCGAAGATGGGAGATCAAGAAAAGGGGTGATTAGTTGGAATGCAACTCCTTTAGATTCACCGGCTGTTAAATCCCCTGTTTCAAATTATGGATTCAATCCCCTGTTTGAGTCAATAACAGAGGAGGAAGTCAACAGATTGAGATCTTCGCCCCCTCCCAAATTTAAGTTCTTGAAAGATGCGGAAGATAAATTGATCAGAAAGATGTTGATTGAAGAAAGTGGGAGAAAAAGGGGGTTGAAGAATGAAGGCCCAGATCAAGAATTCGCCATTAAAGTTGATCAGGTGCTTCCATTAGCTTCTTCTCCGAGTGTTCTTGATTTCTGATAATGATTGAGGTTATTGCTGTGTTCTTGATTCACTTTTTGAGTTGATGTGTTCATTGGTGTTACAGATTACTAATTTTTTGTGTTTTAATTCTTGGCATCAAATCTTTCATGAAAATAACATTAATTCATTGAATTCTGTGTTTTTTGAGGTTTTGAATTGTTGTTTTCTTTGGTGCTGAAATGATTTCCGTGATGAATTAATTAACCTCAATTGATGTAAGGGTGTGGGATCGAAAGCATTAACTGATTAGTCAGTGTTATTAATGTCTGGTTAGTATCAGTTTTTGTGCGTTCTTTGGAAAATGACAGGTGGGTTTTATTTTATTCTAAGCTGTGGAGCAACGATTGGAATTAAATACTTAAGGGGTGTTTTGAAACATTAAAAAAAGCTTCCAGAAACACTTATTTTTAAAGAGCTCTCTCACAACTTTTGAAAATAAGTGCTTCTAAAAGTTATTTTAAGTGTTTCAAAACACACCCTTAATATTGTTTACTATAAAAATGATTTTTACTCCTTAATACTCTCACAGTTTTATCCTCCAATTCCTATTTCCCATTTGCATGAGATTTAATATAAGAATGATTTGTTAACATTTGTGGGATAAATGGCTTTTGAATGATATTTAAGTGAATTTAAAATAATAAAAAAATAAAGATGTTTTTGTTTATAATTATTAAGACATGATATGTAATTTTTGAGACGTTGAGAGGTGATAATTGGAAAAAGTTTGATTATCTTATGGCTATTTATTAATAGCTAAATAATCGAGCTAAGTGCATTTAGTGCGGCTTAATGGTTCAACTAATCAAACAAGTAATTAATGTGTTCCTTGGACAATGAATGCAAATGATTGAAGAACATAATGTATATTTTTCAATAAATGTTGAAGAGTGAATTTAAGAGAGGTTTGGTAAGTAAAATTCGAATAATTTATTATGGTTTGAATGTCTCTATATATAGTACAATTTAGGAGAGTGGATCTCACTCTCCAACTAGCTACAGTTCGCGCATTAAATGCCTACAATACTATTTGTCGGCGGATATCTTAGCTGTCATGTCTTCTACTTGAGGTCATCGTAGGTCGATTGTTGGATGAACATCACCAGTACAAGTCCCGGGATCCTCACCTTACTTCTTTGAATATTCCCAAAAATAGGTATCTATAATTGTCACTTCAATTGTTGGTGCTGAAATTCTAACCTTTTAAGGAAGACATCATGCTCTAAATCTCTGGTTAACGTGTTATCGCATTCAATTCTTATTGTCCTTCCTGATTGAGCTCGTTTTCATCCCTCAGTCTGCGGCCAATCGGGATTGCTCTTAGCTCGGTGTGAATCTCAGCTCGTTCCGGACTTAATGTTTAATTGAACAATTAGAAGATTACGAGGTGGGGTCCTCCTCGTAAATTACCTCGCACAACACTATTTATGAAAAAGGAAAACAAATGTGAGAAGTACAAAAAGAAAAAAAAAGAAAAAGAAAAAGAAAAATCGAGTGTTAGATGGAGGAAGTATATTTTAATAAAAAATTAATACTAATTAAAAATGTAAATAACACTGTCCAATTGATGTATAGAAGTATTTGCATTTCCTTCATTATAAAATTGATCTTTATTAAAAGTGAAATTACTCAAGTAGTTAGAGTATTGTTACCTACATTTATAATTTTACACAATAATTATATTTTACTAAATATTTATATGTGATAAAAATTTGTGCAAGTCTCATACATGAGATAGTCTTATTTACTACAGTAAGTAAAATTCATGGATTTATGGAGGTCTTAGTACAATTATATTTTAAAAAGAAACGTGATTCAAATATTTAGACAAACACTGGTATGTGACATGATACAAATAAACACCCACTCCATCCAAAGTGTTAAAGCGTCATGCCCAAATTATATCATGTCTCACCATGAGACCGTCTCATGAACACCAAAAAATGGATACACTTTTTAAGAAAAAAAAATGAAATGAATATAATTTTAAGGGGTAATTTGATAATCTTCTATATATAAAGTAAAACAAATGATTGTATTGAGTGTGATGTGAGTTCTAAAAAGAATGACATTTTGGATAAATATATGAATATTATGAGGGTGTAATTTATAAAAAAAATTATTTTTTAACTGTGTAAATAATTATGAGACGTACGAATAACACAAGCCTGCAAAACAATTATGGGGCATAAAAAATATTTATTACAAGTAAAACTTGCGAAGAAGAACATTTAAAGGATAAATTTGTAATTCACATGTGTTTCAGTTATTAAGTCGTTAGTTAACTAGCAATCTCTTTATATACTAATATAATTTTTTTCCCGATGTGTCGTTTTCTAATTCATTTTATTGATGTGTCCTCTTTTTATTCATTTTACTAATGTGTCGTATTAAAAAAAGTATATATAAAAGTGTCATCATTATATAATGAGATAATATGTTAATAGTTAATAAATATTAAGTATCATTAATTTTAAGAGTAGGTCTCTAGTGAAACCTGTTCATAATATGCAATTTATATCACTATTCACCACACTAACAAATTAATATCATTACAATTATCAACTGATATCATTACACTTATAAATTGAGATCATAGTATTAAATACTATAGATACTAGTTTATAAAAATATTGATATCAATTTATAAATATAATAATATAAACTTTCATACTATGAACAAGTTTCATAGGAGAGTTTGTGTAATTTTAATAGTTCTAATTTTAATATCTAAAGAACCAAAGAAAAGAAAGAAATATTATAAAAATAAAAAAGCATTTCAATATTCAATGCATCCCTTAAAAAAATTATTATCTCTAATATTCATAGGGATTATAATCTCTAATATTTATAGGATGATTATATTATTTAGTTAGTTAATCATATATTAAAAAATATTATTAGATGAGTTTTGTATATTTTTATTTATACCTATGATTTTTTAAATTTACTACATGTTAATTCAAAATAGAACCAAAAAAATTGAATTAACCGAATTTTATCGAAATTTTTGGTATACAAAATTTTCGATATGGTATGATACCGTATTAAAAAGTTTCGGTACGGTAACGACATGATAAATAATTTTTTTCGCTATATACCGATATATCGAAAAAAATTCGATATTTCGATATATATCAGTATACTGATTTTTTTTTGGTATTCTAATATTACAGTATCTCGGTAATTTGGTATCTTGCCGTAAATAACCTAAAAAAAATCGGTATGAAACTATTAGTCATGGAATGGTATATAAAAACTTTGGTATGAAATTGTATTTTATTGAAAATTTGGTATGGTACGGTATATCAAATTTTTGGTACGGTATACAAATGCAATTTTAATATACCGAAAAAAAAATTCAATATACTAATTTTCTGTATACCAAAATTTATAATACGGTAAAATTTATGATACGGTAACAATATAATTTTTTGGATACTAAAAACTACGGTACGATATATTGTATAATTCGTTATTTTCGATAGGTACGCTACGACACTCCTACGAATATCACAATTAGTTGAATAACATATGCGCACTATTTTGAATCTTGATGTTAATTTTGTTTCATTATTTGACTTATCATTTAACGTTATTCGTGCGGGATCAATGTAGCATTGATTGGTGATTTTGTTTTTTTTACTATGAAACGTTTATAGATAGAAGGCTTGGTCTTATATTCATTCGGTTGCACCGTATATTCATAGTGCATTTTAGAAGTGTGTAATTTGCTATGTTGAAAAATATGACTTATTTACACAGAAAAACACAACAATTAATATGTGAATATAGTTGCATGCTTCTATTTAAAATAATTACATACTATTAAAATATACTATAAATACACCATGCACTCGTGTGCACATGAAACCCACCCTACGTACAAAGTATGAATGAGATCAATTAACCGTGGGATATTGATTGGGTCGCATATGGCAGGGGCATAAAGTTTCATCTTTATTGTTATTTTTGGTGAATCTTGTCTTATTACTTACTACATTTGATAGTTCTATAATAAAGTTTTGTTCTTGAAAAGTGGGTTCTTCTTTAAGTGTTTTTTTTTTCTTTTTAACTTTTTTGGGTTAACATTTGTTCATGTTTTTTTTTAAAATTTAATCGGACATATATGAATGAATAAGATGAAAATTTTCATCTATATTAGTGAGTCGTTCACGAATATGTTCATTAATTTTCCATTTATTCTTCTCGTTTGAATTATTATTTATAATTGTCTATGGACAAAAACTCGTATGAGACGGTCTCATGCATGAAACGTAGTACAATTTAGCTTAATCAACACCCACTCCTCTTAAAGTATTAAAACTTCAATGCCCAATTTGCACTCCGTCTCAGCGTGAGACGGTCTCACGCAAGTGTGTCTCATATCTATTTAGTTACTTATTGTTCATTGATAATTATGAAAAATGAATTTATTTTAGTTTATAACCTTTTAGAAAATCAAATATGTATTTGGCCTGCATAACGGAAATTAGATAATGAATTGGATGGTGATGGTTTGTGTTTGTTCAAGGAAGGGTTGAATGTCGAAGATAAAGACATTCATTAGATTATGAATTATTTATTAATGTTTTAACTTTTAGTTTTATGTAATTGTTTTGATATGATTGCATGAACTTATAAACAATATTTGATAATTAAGTTTTACTATATTGTAATATGTTATTGTTTTATATTTTAAGACAAAAATTTATATGAGATGAATTTTATTTGTTTATACTACGTGATCCATGGGTTTATAGTGCTCCAAACTCAATAATGTTTTAAAGTAAAATATGATCAAATATAAGACGGAGATCTGTCTCATATACGAGACCGTCTCACTCAAGACTATCTCATACTTTATTTAGAAATTCGATTTTATTAATTTTTTATCCCGTACCCAATTAGTGATTTGTTTAGCCCGTAAATTATTAACAATATGATTAGGTCCCAACTATTAATTGTCCGCTTAACGCAAACTATTTAGGTGTGACCCCCATAAAGCTTGTCCCCAATGGCTTAAGATCAACCCATTTAACATTGAAAAGTCATCTTGGCTTTGAGCACTTGTTGAATGTGTTGAATAGTTGTGTGTACTTGAGAGATTTCTTGCTTTTGAAATTTTCCATAATGTTGAATAACAAAAAAGGCCATTTGTATGTGTAACTTTAATTTGAATTTTCCAGTTGGAGAGAGAGATTTTTTCTCATCTATCACGGGGTTGCAACATATGCACAATCTTAAGTAGACCTATCCCTGTTCGTTTTATGGATGTCCACTTTAAATGTAATTTGCATCTTTATTGCAGTCTATCATTTGTCAAGTTTAGTGATTTTTTCCTTCATTATTATGTGTTGATCAACCGTCTTGGACAACACCTGAACCATCAATTAGATTTCCCCTCACCTTAGTTCCTGTCAATTATAAAAATCTACACTAATAACAGCTCTATTCACTCGGCTGATTCTACATGATAATTTTGACATCCAATCAAAATTAAATATTTATATTCAACCAAATGATTTGAATTTAAATTTTTCTGGGGCCCAATTTATAACATAAGTGTAATTTAAACGATTTTTAGAATTTTTATATATTTTTAAAAAAAATTATTTGGACTAAACATCTTTTATATTAATGTAATCGAATACATTTATATATATATTAAAAATGTGAATTATACATATTCTTTCTCTATTTTGTTATATTTTTTTCACCTAAAAATCAACATTTTATTTATAGAGTGTTGATTTTTACAAGGATTAATAATAGTGGTGTCAGATGAAATGTAACACGTATTGATGCACATAATACTTTGTTTAAAGGAGACAGACATTCGTATGAGATAGTTTTATACATGATATAGGGTATAATCTATAACACAAATAATACTCATTCTTCCAAAATATTAGGCGTTATCTACACAATTTATCTTCATTTTACTATGAGACTGTTCATACATACTGGATGTTTTTAATTATAAGATATATATATATATAAGAAATTTAAAGATAAAACCAAGAACCCCAGGGGGACAAGGTAGGTCCGTCCCGATTCCAACAACCCTTTTTCATAATAAAAAAAGGAAAAAAAAGTCATGCCACTTGGGGTACAAGTGTTATTAAGTCCAAATGTTCAATTTCTAAAAATTTTGTTGTGCAGAAAAAAAAGAAGAGATAATTGAAAATGTCACTCTCTCCCTCTCTATTTTGGGGAATATTGCTCATTACTATAAAAAATTCAATCACATTTTTTTTTACTGATAGAAACAAAATTTTAGGACAAAGGGTCACAAATACCCTCCTCATCAGTTTCAATCTCCCACACCCCCCACAACTCACTCATCATTAATTTATTTTTCTCTCTCCACAAAATGTCAAAACCTTTTCTCTCACCTAAAATCAATTTTTCAGATTCATTTGCCCTGACCAGCGAAGAAGACGAGAGAGAAGGTGGGAGAAAGGGATCGATTTTGTTGCGGCGGCGGTGGTCCGATATAGAGCTTCAATTTAGGGGTTTATGGAATATTTTGTTTTGGACAAGAATATGGTGCATACTACTTTGTTTGGACTGTCTTTGTAAAAAAATCGGATTTGGAACCTCCAATTGGGAGTTGGGCATCTTGGATTTGTGAAGAATTCGGCTACTTGAGATACTTCATTTTTTAGGTCTCTTTTAATTTTTTCTCTTCAATTTCTTGTATTTGGTGGTGGCAGCATTTTCCCCAAGATTATTTTGTTTGGTGTATTTTTGTTTGGATGCAGACTGCAGAGTATTTGTTTGGAAAAGAAAAGGGCACAAAGTTTTTTTTTTTTAAGAAAAAAAGGGTACAGTGTATTTTGTAAATTGCTTCCAAGATGTTTTTCACAGGATTAGCGATATTAACAGGGTATGTAAATTTTTTGATATGTATATGTAATGTGTTTGCATTTGCATTTTAAACAATATATTTTGGGCCCTGTATTTATCCTGCTCAAAACATAAATTTATCATCGTCACTTTTTTCTAAGTACAATGCATTTTTGTGGACTGAAATATCAAGTAGTATAAATTAATCCACAAATAAATTTCAAATAAAAATCATTATTAAAAAATATTACTCCTTCCGTCCCAAATTTGATTTTTACATTTTTGTATATCGAGCGTCCCAAACTTGATTTTCATTTTTCTTAAATGAAAATATTTATTTTATCACATGAAATATTAATAAATAATTTTTTTTAATCTCAATTATCCATCACTTTATCACATAAAATACTAATAAATAACTCTTTCTACCCCAATATTTTATTACTTTATTTTAAAATCCAAGCACACATTAACATGAAAATCAAGTTTGGAACGAGGGAATATTAGATTAATAATTACATATTTAAGTAAAAATAATTATTAAATTTAAAGAGTAAAGAATTTAAAAATTAATTTCAGTTTACTATTTAAATTGAAATAATTATTTAAAAGGTGCAGGATTTTTTAAAAATGATTTTTTTTTACTGATTTAAAATGAATTTGGGGAAAGGGGGAAGTTTGAACAGTGAAAAGTGAAAAACTGCACACATTCTTCTATTGGTCAAATCAATCAATCAATAGTCAATACCCATTTTATTAATACAACCGAGATAAAATGAGGGCATAATAGTAAGTTCCTAAATAAATAAATTTTGTATTGGGTAGTAAGTTTTTTTTTTTTTTTGAGGAAGCTCTACAACAGATCATAGATCTATAGGAATGAGTGCAAGCGACAAGATTTGTCGAGGGATATCATCCCCAACCCAAATTTGAGGGTGAGGAGACTTGGTAGCGAGTTTCGCCAATTCGTGAGTTGTGGAGTTCTTACTTCTGGGGCAATATCAAACTCCTTTCACCGAGGTGTTTGAAATAAGCTGTCGAATGTCTTCGATGATGAACTCTTCCACGCCCATGTAGATGGACTCGGAAAGCAGGGAGTTGATCGCATCGATGGAGTCGGAGAGAACACAAACTTCTAGTTGATTGTGAACTCTCCAGAAATCAATGATGTCTTTAATGGCTTGAAGTTCAGCTGCCATAACCGTTCCCGGTGGATTGATTTTATGGTAGCCTGCCGCCCACAGCTTCCCGCCCAGGTCAAAGATCGCGAAGCCCACCGCAAAATTCATAGCAACCTCATTGAAAGTGGCATCGACCATGAGGGCAAAATATTTAGAGTTACGGACGCCATCAGGTGTTGCAAGTTTCTTTGTTAAGGGTAGGCATGCGGGGCCGAAGGAACTCCTGGCCTGCTGGTATGAGTTCATGAGGGCATCGGTCCAAGGGGCCAAAATGTTGGGGGTGTTGGGGAATTAATTGCCCGGATCTATTCGGGATGAATATTTAAATACAAATTTAATTCTAACAATTATTACTAGCATGAATTAATCCTATATTAATTCAAATAATAATTCAACAACCAATCATGCATATAAACAGTTCACATAAATCCTACGCATGCGGAATTACTACGGGTTTACGTGAACTAACCTCTCGGAGTGACAACCGTTGAGAAGATGGATCCCGTTCACACGAACACACCAAAAGGTCTTCTCAAGTATTCCTTTTATCCTTGTTCAACAATCCGGTGGTAGGAACTCGCGAACAATTTAACAAAAAAGAAAAATAAAATTATGTTGCACCACCTTTGTGGATTTCTAATTTTTCCAACACATGGAATTGCACTTGGGGATGAAAAATTCATCCCCTATTTATAATACTAAGGGGGGGACGAAAAGTTTTGGGTGATTGAGAAATTTCCTTGCTTCTTCTTCAAGAAACAATCTTGAATATATCAAATATATTCTATTTCCCAAAATATCTCCCAAATAAAATCTCCTCCTCCTTATGTTATGGAATTTTCGAAATTTCATTATAAATAGCCAAGTGGGAGATTTCTTGAATTTAATGAGATAATCTTGTATTCCAAGAATACTTATCCTCATTCCATAACTAAAATTCAAAGAAAATCTTTCTCCCTCTTTTATTCATTATTTTGAGAAAAAAAAAGAAAAATTAGGCAACAATAATTTATTTTATTTTAAACACCTTGTTCAGTTATTGGACTTTATGTTTGAGCTACTTGTGAGGCCTTTAGGAGAAT
Source organism: Stenogyne calaminthoides (assembly GCA_037126765.1). Taxonomy (NCBI): domain Eukaryota; kingdom Viridiplantae; phylum Streptophyta; class Magnoliopsida; order Lamiales; family Lamiaceae; genus Stenogyne; species Stenogyne calaminthoides. The sequence goes on from JBBCBC010000006.1 coordinate 13,843,956, forward strand.
TAAGATTGAACCTTCTAATGGACTTTGAATATCTAATATTGAGCCACAATATTATTCAAGCCCATAAATATTAATTAATCCCACTACATAATTAATATTGCACTATCCATCTTACCCATATTACTGTTAATATGGCTCCCGGTCATTATTTCTCGTGTTTAAGATTATCTAGTCCATTAATTAATTCAAGCCACTGAAACAGCTTTCCTTTAATTAATATCTTTTGTCCTTGGTCAAGGAACAGTTCAACATTATTATCCATATCGGAAACTAATTCCACTTGAAAGATTTGGTATGATAAATCTTATGAACCTCCTAAGGGGGCAAATTAAACGAGCGTACTCGCACACGATTCTTCGTATTAAATCTTAGCAATCGCATGTGACCAGTAATATTGCCCAAGATATAAAGTATTGAATCTCATTGATTCTCTACCCGTCATAAGTCAAAGCAATATTTACTAACCACACACGATCCTATTTAAGGGACGAAGATTAAGAAATAATGAACCACTGAGGTCTAATTCTTTCCATTTCAGTGCTGAAGAATTTATCCTCCTGTAGGTCCAGTTCAGTGCATCAGTCATGCACTAGTGTAATCTCTTGGTCAAGACAAGCCAATCTGAGCCTTACACTTCAACCTTTCACGATGGATTGTTCACTTCCATCTAGGTCGTGAACAGCGTACTTTTAGTTACAAGGGACTGTTAATTTAATCTTCTGTGATCTGGTATCACTAAATTAACTACAATGTAACACGTACTGTTTATTGAACAATTATGCAGTAAATATATGTAACATTCAATGATATTTAAAGCATCAGTGATAAATAATTTATTTCAATAAATAAGACAGAGAATTCAGTTTGGTTATACAAAGTAAAAACATACTTTCCAGTATAACCCCAACAATCTCCCACTTATACTCAAAGTCTGCTTTTAAGTATACTACAGTACGTCTCGTGTAGTTCCTAATACGTGACATCTAATGTCACCTACACGAACCTAATAATATCTCCCACTTATACTCAAAGCAGATTGACAACGGTCTTGACACCCATTCCTTCCACATGTCTCTCGAATGTATTCTGAGGCAGACCACTTGTGAATGGATCTGCTAGGTTGTCTTCTGACGCGATCTTTGCCACCTCTATATCTCATCTCTTAACGATTTCTCGTATAAGATGGTATTTCCTTTCAATGTGTTTGTTGGCCTTGTGGGCTCCTGGTTCCCTTGAATTTGCAACTGCTCCGGCATTATCACAGTAAATAGTGATTGTGCTGGGCAAATTCGGAACTACATCCAAGTCCACTAGGAAGTTCTTGAGCCAAACCGCTTCTTTTCCTGCCTCGCAAGCAGCTACGTATTCGGCTTCCATGGTAGAATCAACGATGCATTTCTGCTTAACGCTTCTCCATGTCATGGCTCCTCCCCCATGCAAAACACACTACCGGAGGTAGATTTTATGAAATCTAAGTCTAATTGGAAATCCGAGTTCGTGTAACCGATGGGGATTAGACTGTCTGACGGATAAACTAACATTCTACCCCGAGTTCTTTTCAGATACTTCAGAATGTTCTTAACTGCCGTCCAATGCTCTTTTCCCGGGTTACTTTGATATCTCGCCACCATGCCAACGGCAAAGCAGATATCCGGTCTCGTGCATAGCATTGCATACATAAGGCTTCCAACAACCGAAGCATAAGGAATGCCTTTCATGTCATCTATCTCCTTTTGTGTCTTAGGGCACATTTTCTTGGATAGATGGATTCCATGTCTGAAAGGTACGAAACCTTTCTTGGAATCCTGCATGCTGAATCGTTTTAAGACAATGTCTATGTATGAAGCTTGCGACAAGCCTATCATCCTTTTCTTGCGATCTCGAGTGATCTTGATCCCAAGAATGTGTGCGGCTTCCCCTAAGTCCTTCATATCAAACTGTTTTGAAAGCCATGCCCTTACGTCTGATAACACCTTTACATCGTTCCCGATGATCAGAATGTTGTCTACGTATAGTACTAAGAATACCAATGCAGTTCCGACACGCTTTTTGTACTCACAACTTTCAAACTCGTTTTGATCAAACCCATAAGACTTTATAACATGATCAAAACATTGGTTCCAAGCTCTAGATGCCTGTTTGAGTCCGTATATGGACTTCATGAGCTTACAAACTAGGTGTTCTTGGCCTTTTTCAATGAAGCCTTGGGGTTGTTGCATATAGATCTCTTCATCAAGACTTCCGTTAAGGAAAGCTATCTTGACATCCATTTGCAAGATTTCAAAGTCGAGATGCGCAACAATCGATAAGAGAATTCAGATGGACTTGAGCATGGCTACGGGCGAAAAGGTTTTATCATAATCGATCTCTTCTTTACGAGTATAACCTTTCACCACTTAGTCTTGCCTTGAAGGTTTCCACCTCCCCCGTCGGGTCCTCTTTTTTCTCTTATGCACCCACTTGCAACCAATGGGTTTGACCCCATTAAGTGGTTCGACTAGCTCCCACACTCTGTTATGATACATAGAACCCATTTTGGCTTTCATTCTTTGTTTGCCAAGAAACCGCATCCTTGTCTTGGATTGCCTCGTCATATGTCCATGGGTCCGATTCGTCTTGACGGGGAATCAAGTCCGAGGACTCTCCCCATTCCCATGAATCTCTCATTTTGTTTCACAACCCTCCCACTACTGACGAGGTTCCGGTTGTGTAAGTGTGTCGTTTGGTATGTCATCTTGTACAATTGGCATTGAGGTTAGCCCCTTAGCTCATTTAAGGTAATCTCACTTCGGTCTTCTTTTCGCTCATATAGTCTTCTTCCAAAAATCTAAAGTGGGTGCTTATTACCACCTTTTGATCTTCGGGACCATAGAACATACACCTTTTATTCCCGGGGTATCCCACAAACAACCTTAATTTCGATCGAGGATCCAATTTACGGCTTCCTTGTCCAAAACGTAGGCGGACACCCCCAAATCTTCATGTGTCTCAGATCGATCTTGCTTTTGTCCACAATTCTTTTTGGGAGTTTTGGAAACCGATTTGGATGGCACCAAGTTTAGAATGTAGGCTATCGTTTTCAAGGCATGACCTTTTAACGACTTGGGAAGATCCGCGATAACTCATCATAGATCTAACCATTTCCAAAAGAGTTATGTTTTTCGCCTCGCAACCCCGCTTTTGTTGAGAGGTTTCGGGTGCGATTAATGGGATGCAATCCTTCATCGCACAAGTAGTTCAAAAACTCATCGCCGAGGTATTCGCCTCCACGATCGGATCGTAGAGACTTGATACGTTTTTTCCCTATGATTCTCTGCTTGAGCCTTAAATTCTTTGAATTTCTCAAAGGTCTCGATTTATGCTTCATAAGGAAAATATAACCGCATTCTTGAGTAATCATCAATAAAAAGTGACAAAATACTCATAACCTCCTCTTGCTTTTTGGTTGACATTGGACCACATACATCTGTGTGAACGATTTCTAACACTTCTTTTGGCTCTATTCCCTTGGCTCCAAATGCCCTCTTGGTCATTTTACCCTCCAAACATGATTCGCAGTCGAATTGGTTCAACTTGGAGAAACTCCGGTGAACCGTCTTTTTCACCAACCTTTGGATCCTCTTTTGGATTTATATGACCCAATCTTAGATGCCATAGAAGTGTCTCTGTTCACGCCCGATGAACGCTTTTTTTTTTTTCGGAAATAGTTGATGTGTTATAGGATGCATTTCGTGAGTGGTGTGCGAGTTAATTGTATAGAGATTATTCGACAACGTTCCATCTTACGATAAATTTATCAAAAAGAGAAATGGTAACAACTTTATTAAAAGTAACCGAATATCCATCAAGAAAAAGTTTAGAAACCGAAATTAAATTTTTTCTAAAATTTGGAACGTAAAGAACATCTCTTAAATTAAAACTCGTCTTTCAAAAGACATGTGCACTTCTCCCATCGCTTCACCGCCACTCAGTGAGCATTGCCCAATGTGATGAGGATCTCACTCACTAAGTTCCGGGTCCGCTTTTGAACCCCTCAGAAAGTGAAACAAACATGATCAGTGGATCCCAGATCCACTACCCATAAATGGGAGGCATACGCCGCTAAGCAAGTTTCAACAACTAGTGCGTGAGAATTACCTTTCTTTCCATTCCTTTTGGGTTTGGAACAGTCGACCTCCAATGTTTTTTTGTTGGTCCCAAAGGCATTAATAAAGTCTTTACACGGTGTGGGGGGAATACACGTGTTCGAAGGAATTTTAAAACTTTTTTCTTCATCGAGGTCGATGGGTCAGAGGTTGTCGATGATTTGGCCCCGAGAAGACAGATCAAACAGAGTCAAAGTCTACCCGAGACAATGATCCCGAAGACGCTTTCGAAAGCCTCAGATAATCCCAATCGAGCTCGAAGTTTTTTAGAGATCCCGAAAGCCGCTTGGATAGCTACTCGGATGTCTTGAAATGGTTGTCACGTCATTTTTAAGTTTATACTCATTTTTAAGCTTTATCCAAAAACCTTCCTTTTTAATGAAAATGATGATTAAAGGCTTTGTGATTAGTTAGATGCAAGTTCAAAGTGTTGGATTGGTTCCAATCAATAGAAGATGAAAATATGCTTTCGTTAAAGATATGCAACAGATAATCAATGCAAAGATGAAAAAAAGCAAATAACACAACAAGTTATAGTGGTTCGTGAGACTCAAGCTCCTACGCCCACTCTCTCTCCGACCTTCAGAGAAATTCCTTAACCACTTCCTAAGGTTTTTCGACTACCTCAATGTAGTTTACTAACCTTTCTATTTTGAGCTTTTCGACTACCTGAAAGTAGTTTACTTACTCAAAAAACACACACAAGCTTTAGACGACTATCCAAGATAGTTTACTCACTTCTTCTCTAGAGTTTTTCGACTACCTCAATGTAGTTTACTAACTCTTTACAACTCCAACTCATCAACAATCACACTCAAACTACCTTACAAAGGGTTTGGGGTTTTTGGTTGGTTTCAACTAGGATGAGATATCTTTACAATTAAGTACAATGCAAAGGCTAGTATATCTCTACTAAGCTTTGGATATATCTTATCAAAAACTAAAGCTTAGTGAATGAGCTCTCTTCAATGTAAAGCACTTGGGAAATTCTTGGGTTTTCGAAAGTGCTTCAACTTGCAATAATAAGTTTGAGCTCTTGAGTTGCTTACAAATTTCCGTGAACCTTCAATGTAGAGGGTCACAAGTATTTATAGTAAATACCAAAGGTCACTCTTGAAAAACTATCCGTTGGAAGAGATATCTTCATGAGTTTCCTCTTATGGTGTGTGATGAACGAACTATTTTAGGGTTTGAATACTCCCTAGCATGTTTTTAGGCAATATGCTTTTTCATGAGAAAACCAATCCACCACTTTTTGCGATATCCCGAACATAGTACTTATCGACATGCTTCTTGTTGACTGTCGCTTTCAAATATGGAAAAGTGATTACCAAGCACAATGATCTTGTCTTCCTCTCGATTGGCTCTTGTCTTCGGTTAAATGTAGACAAACATAACGGCTCTTTTTTTGGTCAATATCTAGAACCGAAAGTGATATAACCTTAACAACACTTAGTTTTAGTTCCTTTGTCCATGTGATGTGAATGTCTTGGGCAATATCTATTTTTTTCAGTATTCGTGATTTTTTCTCCGGTTTTGTATCCTTGAGGATAGATATTATTGTCTTGCCTCGAACATTCAGTTATATCGAGCATTCGGATGGGATTATATTCGAGTCTTGTTTATATAAAGATTTAGTTTATAGCATTGAGGTGTCTTGATATCTTCTTTGTCTTTGATATCTCCCAAATAAAATCTTGATCTTGATCGAGTCAACAAACCCAGTCTTAGACGAGTCTTGATGTCTTGAGTCTTGATGTCTTTCTGAGTCTTATCTATAGAGATTGTCGGACAAGTCTTGAGATAAATATCTTGGCCGATATATTAAAAGTCTTCATCAAGAAAAAAGTTTGAGTCTTGATTTCTCAACATCTCTTAAAATTAAACTCTATAAAAAAAAAAAGACTTGATTTCTCCGATCTCATCTTTGAAGTCTTGATTTCTCGATCTCATATTGAGTCTTGATTTCTCGAAATCTCATGATTTGAAACAAACGGATTTTCGATTTCAAGTTTCATCTTTGAAACTTGAAATTTCGATTTCATGTTGAAACTTGTCTTAAACGTTCTTGAGTCTTTAGAATCTTGAGAATCTCTTTGATCTATATCTCGTGACTATACATTGTCTACCCGAGATAACATCCTCGAACACTCTAAAAATCCCAATCGACTCATCTATCGAAAGAAACATGAATGGTTTGACAAAAGTTGGGACTTATCCCTAACATGTCATACTCGGGGTTTTGGGATCTAATCAAAATCTTCTTTATTAAATTCATATCCCAACATTTTTCACCGATTAGCTTGAAGCAGTTTCCCTTAGTGGGCTTGCTCAACGCTCCACCCTTCTTCCCATTTTTTTGCCATTGGCAACACTTGAGTTCACTTTGTTTGTGGCTCTTGTCCCTTTTCTTGTTCTTACCACCCCTTGGCCTAGAAGAAGAAGAGGGTCCATTTGCCACCAAAGGCTTGTCTTTTTGCCCAATATCGCCTCTCGCCGAGACTAAAGCTTGCAACAGATCGCATCGAGAACTTCGATTATTCATCTGGTAGTTCTTGGGCCTCGAACTATTCAAAACTTTTTTGGAAGAGAGGAGCACTGAAAATAGATTTGGGTCTCGATGTCGATTCAAAGCCGCCAAGTACCTCAAGTTTGTTAAGGTGAGCCATCATCCGGAGAACGTGCACCCTTACGAGGCGTTCCTCCACCATTTTCATAGAGAGTAAGTCCTCACGGTGATCCGGACGAGCAACACGGTTCTGATGTTGAAACATCGCTTTAAGACTAGTCATGATGTCTGCAGCGGTCTCAACGTTCTGGTGTTGGTGTTGCAACACATCTGACATAGAAGCCAAGATGGTACACTTTGCCATTTCGTTGGAACGCTCCCACCCAACAGACTCTTTCTTAACCGTTTTAGTTGACTCATCTTTTGGCTTTTCTGGTTTAGGTGTAGTGAGAACCCGTTATGGCTTTGTGCAGTGAGGACAATAGTAAGTTTACGATTCCAATCAACGAAGTTTTCACCAGTAAGCAAATTGTCTTTAAATAAGCCACGTGGGGTGGGTCATTATTTAAACACATTCAAGTAGGTTACAAACAAGAACAATTAGTAAACCTTTAGTATCCAGATTAATAGTTGGCTCCCACTTGACCAATATAAAATTGACAGGGACTTCGGGGAAGTATATGCATATCAATTTTATACCTAAGTAATAACCATGATTAAATCTGTAACCATTATTTCGCTTTTGAACGAGCCTCGTGGGGAGGGTCATCGTCGCCACTAGTAATAATCCACAATCATCCATTTGGAATTCATTCATGTGAAAGCTAACTTTTGACCGTCCCGTGGGGGGAATTTCTCCAAAAGAATTCACAAATAAATAAATCATGGAGGTCAAAATTAATTCAATTTTATTTTCTGGAATAAAATTGTCAATTAATTATTTAAACATACTTAGTAATTTTTGATGGTGAGATTTTTCATTGGGCAACTCTCATGCAAAACACATTTAAACAAATTAATTAAAGCACAAGAAAAATAATAATAAATCAAGCAAAGATGAAAAATAAAAACATATTGGGGTACAAATTATTCAATTGTCATGGTTTAATTTTTCTTAGCTTGATTTTGAAGAAATGCCGTCTTGAATTTCTCCCACTCGATCATCTCGAAAAGTAATCCGTATCTCGAACTCCACGCAACAAAGGATACAAACCAATATCCAGATTAATAGACAGGACTTCACCAATATAAATGCATATCAATTTATATGATATCAAGTAATAAACCATGATTAAATACGTAATCATTATTTCCTCGAACCAGCCTCGAGAGGGTCATCGCCACTAGTAATAATCCACAATCATCCATTTGGAATTCATCTATGTGAAAGTTTAACTTTTGGACCGTCTCCGTGGGGGAATTTCTCCAAAAGAATTCACAAATAACAAATCATGGAGGTCAGAATTAATTCAATTTTATTTTCCGGAATAAAATTGTCAATTAATTATTTAAACATACTTAGTAATTTTTGATGGTGAGATTTTCTATTGGTCAACTCATGCAAACACATTTAAACAAAATTAAATAAAGACAAGAAAACACAATAATAAATCGCCAAAGCGAAAAAATAAACATATTGGGCACAAATTATCCAATTGTCATGGTTTAATTTTTTTTCTAGCTTTGATTTGAAGAAATGCCGCCTTGAATTTCTCCCACTGATCGTCTTCCCTAAAAAGTAATTCACACGAAACTCCACGCCAAGTAGCTCAGTACGGACGACGCCAAGATCCGCCCGGCCACTTGGCCAAGTCAAGAACTTCGCACACCCGGCAGTTTTACCGATCAGAAACGTGGTCTAAGACGCCCTAAGAAGTTGTTTCTAAGAAGCCACGGGATCGCTCGGTAAATTTTTTAGGTTCGCAAGAAGGCTGCACCATGCGCATCCGCTGCAAGGCCGCCGCCGCCTTACTGGGCCATGGAAGGGCGGGGCCAAGGCCCCACACGCCTTTCATTCGCCGTCGCTGGCGGGCAAGCATCAGGCGTGGCTATAAGGCCCGCAGCCAGGCGGCGAGCTTTTCCCCGCCCCTGCCCAGGCGGCCTCAAGCACGCGTTTGGCAGCGTGACGCACGCCGCCTACGCCCGATTCTGGATCTTATCCTTTCATTTTTCATCTCCGCCTCCGTTTCCGATCCGGTTACAATTTATTTACAAAAAATAAATAAACCTAGATCTAGACTAGTCTATTACATTGATCAAATCAAACAAATCATAATCTACTCGTGGATTTTCTCACGAGGCAAAACGAATCCGAACGAATCGAATTAAAAATCACAATTTATATGCATGCATAAATAAACACATTAAATTCCATGACAATTGGATACCTGCAAAACAGATCTAGCAATTATACTATCCAATTTCAAATTTAATGAAAACGAATTAAATTACAATATAAAAAATTGAGTCTAAACCGAGGCTCGATATGCGCTTGTTGGGGAATAAGTTGCACGGATCTATTCGGGATAAATATTTAAATACAAATTTAATTCTTATAATTATTACTAGCATGAATTAATCCTATATTAATTCAAATAATAATTCAACAACAAATCATGCATATAATCAATTCACGTAAACCCTACGCATGCGGAATTTCTACGAGTTCACGTGAACGTACCTCTTGGAATGGTAATGGCCTCGTTGATTAAACACACCAAAAGAACCTTCCCAAGTATTCCCTTAATCCTTGCTCGACAATCCGGTGGTAGGACGCCATAACAATTAACAAAAGGAAAATAAACTTTGTTGCACCACCTTTGTGGATTTGCTAATTTTTCCAAAGACATGGAATTGTCCTTGGGAATGAAAGAATCATCCCCTATTTATGTATTGGGTGGTGGTAAATTTTTAGGGAAAAACAATGTGGGAAAATCTTTTCTTGATCTCCAAGAAATCTTGAATATATCTCCTATATTCTTTTTCCCATAATTATAATATTCCACAAAAATCCCACCTTATCAAGTTATGACCAATATTTTCGAAAATTTAGGGCAAGAATCCAAGATTTGGATCTTCTTGAATTTATGAGATATTCTTGTATTTCAAGAAATACATATCTTCCATAATATCTTTTCAAGAAAATCAAGAAAATCTTTATTTCCCTTAATTATCAAAAATTTCGAAATATCAAGTATGAATAACCAAGTGGGAGATTTCTTGAATTTAATGAGATAATCTTGTATTCCAAGAATACACATCTTCATTCCATAACAAAATTCAAAGAAAATCTTTCTCCCCTTTTATCCATAAATTTCAAAAATTATGAGGAAAAAATAAGCAACAAATTTATTTTATTTTAAACACTTTTTTCAGTTATTGGACTTTATGTTGGGCTACTGGGGGGCCTTTAGGAGAATTAAGATTGGACCTTCCAATGGATCTTGAATTATCAATATTGAGCCACAATATTATTCAAGCCCATAAATATTAATTAATCCCACTACATAATTAATATTGCACTATCCATCTTAACCCATATTACAGTCAATATGACTCCCGGTTATTATTTCCCGTGTTTAAGATTATCTAGCCCATTAATTAATTCAAGCCACTGAAATAGCTTTCCGTTAATTAATATCTTTTGTCCTTGGTTAAGGAATGATTCAACATTATTATCCATACCGGAAACTAGTTTCACTTGCAAGATTTGGTATGATAAATCTTATGAACCTCCCAAGGGCAACCGTCGAACAAAGCATACTTGCACACGATTCTCCAGATTAAATCTTAGCAATCACATGTGACCAATAATATTGCCCAAGATAAAAAGTATTGAATCTCGTTGATTCTCTACCCATGATAAGTCAAAGCAATAGTTACCAACCACACGTGATCCTTAAGGAACGAAGATTAAGAAATAACGAACCACTGAGGTCTAATTCTTCCTTGTTCAGTTCTAAAGAATTTGTCCTCCTCAGAGGTCCTATTCAAAGGCATCGGTCATGCACTAGTGTAATCTCTTGGTCAAGACAAGCCAATCCGAGCCTTACACTTCAACCTTTCACGATGGATTGTTCATTTCCATCTAGATCATGAATGGTGTACTTTTAGTTACAAGGGATTGTTAATTTAATCTTCTGTGATCTGATATCACTAAATTAACTACAATGTAACTTGTACTATTTATTGAAAAGTTATGCAGAAATATATGTAACATTCGATGATATTTAAAGCATCGATGATAAACAATTTATTTCAAAGAATAAGTCCAAAATTGCTTTTGATTATACAAAGTAAAAGCATACTTTTAAAGTATAATCCCAACAATCTCCCACTTATACCGAAAGTCCGCTTTTAAGTATACTACAACATGTCTCGTAGTAGTTCCTAACACGTGACATCTAATGTCACCTACACCTAACCTAATAATTTCTCCCACTTATACTCAAAGCAGATTGGCAACGGTCTTGACACCCATTCCTTCCACATGTCTCGAATGTATTCAGAGGCGACCACTTTGTGAATGGATCTCGCCAGGTTGTCTTCGACGCTATCTTTGCCACATCTATATCTCCCTCTTAACGATATCTCATATAAGATGGTATTTTTTCAATGTGTTTGCCGCCTTGTGGGCTCTTGGTTCCTTGAATTTGCAATCGCCTCGCATTGTCACAATAAACAAATGATTCTCTTTGGGCAAATTCGTAACTACATTCAAGTCCACTAGGAAGTTCTTGAGCTAAACCGCTTTTTTTCGCCTCATAAGTTAGCCTACATATTCGGCTTCCATGGTAGAATATGCGATGCATTTCTGCTTGACGCTTCTCCATGTCACGACTCCTCCCCCCATGCAAAAACACACTACCGGAGGTAGATTTTCTCGAGTCTATGTCTGATTGGAAATCCGAGTCCGTGTAGGGGATTGGGGATTAGACTATCTCGACCGATAAATTAACATTCTATCCCGAAGTTCTTTTTCGGATACTTCGAATGTTTTTAATCGCCATTCAATGTTCTTTTTCCCCGGTTACTTTTATATTTTGCCACCATGCCAACGGCAAAGCAGATATCCGGTCTCGTACATAGTAAATAAGTCCGAAATCCAGTTTTGATTATACAAAGTAAAAACATACTTTCTAGTATAATCCTAACACCCTCCCACAACGTCGAGGTTCCGGTTGTGTAAGTGTGTCATTTGATATGTCATTTTGTACAGTTGGCACTGAGGTTAGCCCTCTAAGCTCATTTAAGGTAATCTCACTTTTGGGCTTGCTTTCGTCCATATAGTCTTCTTCCAAAAATCTAAAGTGGGTGTTTATTACCACCTTTTGATCATCGGGACCATAGAACATACACCCTTTTGTTCCCTCGGGGTACCCTATAAACAACCTTAATTCTGATCGAGGATCTAATTTTCCGGCTTCCTTGCCCAACACGTAGGCCGGACACCCCCAAATTCTCATGTGTCTCAAACTGGACTTGCGCCCGGTCCACAATTCTTTGGGAGTTTTGGGAACCGACTTGGATGGCACCAAGTTCAGAATATAAGCCGCTGTTTCCAAGGCATAACCCTAGAACAACTTGGGTAGATCCGCATAACTCATCATTGATCTAACCATTTCTAAAAGAGTTATGTTTCTTCGCTCTGCAACCCCGTTTTGTTGAGGGGTTCCGGGTGCAGTTAGCTGGGATACAATCCCTTCATCTTACAATTAGTTCAAAAACTCATCATTTGAGGCTTTCGTATCCACGATCGATCGTAGAGACTTGAAACGTTTTTCCCTATAATTTCTCGCTTGAGCCTTAAATTCTTTGAATTTGTCAAAGGTCTCGATTTATGCTTTATAAGGAAAATGTAGCCATACCTTGAGTAATCATCAATAAAGGTGATTTAAGTACTCATAACCTCCTCTTTGCTTTGATTGACATTGGACCACATACGTCCGTGTGAACGCGATTTCTAACACTTCTTTGGCTCTATTCCCTTGGCTTCAATGCCCTCTTGGTCATTTTACCCTCCAAGCACGATTCGCAAGTTGGGATTGGTTCAACCCGGAGAGACTCCAATGAACCATCTTCTACCAACCTTTGAATCCCTTTTGGATTAATATGTCCCAATCTAAGATGCCATAGAAGTGTCTCGTTCACGTTTGATGAACGTTTTCTTTTATCGAAAATAGTTGATGTGTTATAGGATGCATTTCGTGAGTGGTGTGCACAGTTAATTGTGTAGAGATTGTTCAACAACGTTCCATGACAGATAAATTTATCGTAAAGAGAAATGGTAACAACTTTATAAAAAGTAACCGAATATCCATCAAGGTAGAGTTTAGAAACCGAAATTAAATTCTTTCTAAAACTAGGAACGTAAATAACATCTCTTAAAATTAAAACTCTGTCTTCAAAAGACAGGTGCACTTCTCCCACTGCTTCAGCTGCCACTCTCGTAGTATCGCCCAGTGTGATGAGGATCTCACTCCCACCAAGTTGCCGGGTCCGCTTGAACCCTTGTAAAGTGAAACAAACATGATCAGTGGATCCCGTATCCACCACCTATAAATGGGAGGCATACGCCGCTAAACAAGTTTCAACAACTAGTGCGTGAGTGATGGTCCCGAAAAACCCGATTTAAAACTCGTAAAATCTCAATGGGAGGTGACTTAATTTTTTTTTAATGTGTTATGCAGATTTGCTAAAGTATGTATGACAGTTAATATGAAAGCAAATAAGAACACGCGTATTTTTATAGTGGTTCGCATAAACCAATCCCTACATCCACTTCTTTCCCTTCATGGGGCACCAACTTAACCAATGAAGTTTACCGAAGTTCACACTCAAACGGGACTTATCACCCTCACGGGATCGCTTTATAGATGTTTATCGAGTTCACACTCAAACGGGACTTATCTCCCTCACGGGATTGCCTACCCTCCCTTTTCGGGATTGCTAGATGTTTCCGAAGTTCACACTCACCTACAAACTTATCCTATCAAACCGATTTGGGTAAGGTTTGTTTGGTTTAACTAGGTTGAGATTTTCCTTACATTTGTTTAGCCTCAATGCTAAGGATGGGAAAATCTCTCTAAGCTTAGGATATATCATTTGTGCTTAGATCTGGGGTAGAACACTTTTGAATATATGTGTGTATTTCTTTGCTCTGTGTTCTATGAATGGAGTTGCTTGAATATTTGGCTTTAATTTCACTTTGCAGATCCTCCATTATCTTCTTTTTGAAGATAGTGCAATGTATTTATAGTGTGGATTTGAATATTACCGATTTGGAGAGTAATATTCAAATCCATACTAATAATCTTCCACTTTTCTTTTCCTTTTTGCTTTTGTTGTTTTGCGAACTTTATGTCACATCCATATATGTTGTTATCTTCTTATTGATCACCGCTTTTGTGTGTCTAACGGATCGATCATTTCACGGATTCTTTTGATCATCGATTCATCGCTTCGTCACCGATTCGTCCAAAACTCGATTCAGATTTTGATCAGAATGAATCATCGCTCATCAAGTTCCAAAACATCGTTTCATCGGGCTTCGACAGATCAGACTGGATCATGATCGAATCGATATCAAGATACCGATTCGATTCAAGACTATCCGATTCGGAGATGACAATTTGATTCGATATCGATCCATTTCGATCTATTCCCAATTTAAGATACCGACTCGGATTCTTTTGATAACTGATCAGCTTGATATCGCATGTGATTCGATATCGCGATAAACGATCTGAGCATCGCGATACTGGGATTCGATGGTAAATTTCAGATCGTGAACCGAATATAATCAAACCGATATCAAGATAGCCGATTCTGATCCGATACCGATCCAAATTAAACCGATTCAAGATAAGGATCTCCGACTGATGATCTGACATCGCGGTGATCTCGTTCTCAACTTGTTATCTGCATATTAATTTAAATAACACAAGTTGATAATGTTTTGTCACAATTTATCAAAACTAAAAATATCCCAACAGTGAGAATTACCTTTCTTTCCATTCCTTTTGGGTTTGGAACAGGTCGACCTCCAATGTCCTTTTTCACTGCAGTTGAAGCACTTCCCCTTAGCCGGCTTACTCACTCCTTGACCTCCTTTTTCCTTTCCCTTGGCAACACTTGAGTTCACTTGCTTGTGGCCTTTGTCCATTTTTTTTTTCTTACCACCCTTTGGCCTAGAAGAAGAAGAGGGTCCGTTTGCCACCAAGGCTTGGCACTTTTGCCCCAATATTGCCACTGCCGAGACCAAAGCTTGCAACAGGTCAGGCATCGAGAACTTCTGATTATTCATTTGGTAGTTCAGCCTGAACTGTTCAAAACTTTTCGGCAGAGAATGGAGCACGAAATCGATTTGGGTCTCGATATCGTATTCAGCGCCAAGAACCTCAAGCTTGTTAAGGTGATCCATCATCTGGAGAACGTGCTCCCTTACGGGCGTTCCCTCCACCATTTTCATAGAGAGCAAGTTCCTCATGGTGATTTGACGAGCCACACGGTTCTGATGTTGAAACATCGCTTTAAGACTAGTCATGATATCTGCAGCGGTCTCAACGTTTTGGTGCAAGTGTTGCAACACATCTGACATTGAAGCCAAGATGGTACACTTTGCCATTTCGTTGGAACGCTCCCAGTCAGCATACTCTTTCTTAACCGCTTTAGTTGACTCATCATTTCGCTTTTCTGGTTTAGGTGTAGTGAGAACCCAGTTATGGCTTTATGCAGTGAGGACAATAGTAAGTTTACGATTCCAATCAACGAAGTTTTCACCAGTAAGCAAATTGTCTTTAAATATATTGAACAGTGGATTAAAAGGCTGCGACATGCTGAACTAAAATAAATAACAATTTGTATAAGCACAAACATATCACAAGGTTCGATCACATGTATCATATTAAAATCTCAAAAAAAATATGAACATGCATCAGCCAACATCTCAAAACAGTTTAAATAAGCCACGTGGGGTGGGTCATTATTTAAACACATTCAAGCAGGTTATAAACAAAACAGTTTCAAACCTTTAATATCCAGATTAATAGTTGGCTCCCACTTGACCAATATAAAATTGACAGGGACTTCGGGGAAGTATATGCATATCAATTTTATACCTAAGTAATAACCATGATTAAATACATAATTATTACTTTGCTTTGAACGAGCCTTGTGGGGAGGGTCATCGTCGCCACTAATAATAACCCACAATCATCCTTACGGAATTTATTCATGTGAAATCTATCTTTTAGCCGTCCCGTGGGGGGAATTTCTCCAAAAGAATCCACAAATAAATAAATCATGGAGGTCAAAATTAATTCAATTTTATTATCCGGAATAAAATTATCAATTAATTATTTAAACATACTTAGTAATTTTCGTAGGTGATATTTTTCATTGGTCAATTCTCATGCAAACACATTTAAACAAATTAAACAAAGCACAAGAAAACACAACAATAAATCAAGCAAAGCAGAAAAATAAACATATTGGGCATAAATTATCCCACTGACATGGTTTGATTTTTCTTGGCTTGATTTTGAAGAAACACCGTCTTGAATTTCTCCCACTCGATCGTCTCGAATAATTACTTCTCGTGCACCGATCAGCTCGCGGGTCGAGGTGCACGCCTTGCACCCGACCCGGCCTTGTCGATTTTGCCCGTGCGGGCACGCCACAGTGTTGGGGAATAATTTGCACGGATCTATTCGGGGTGAATATTTAAATACAAATTTAATTCTTTAATTATTACTAGCATGAATTAATCCTATATTAATTCAAATAATAATCCAATATCATATCATGCATATAATAATTCACGTAAAACCTACGCATGCAGAATTCTATGAGTTTACGTGAACGTACCTCTTGGGATGACAACGTTATGGCTGAATAGACTAACCGTAAGGACTTCCCAAGTATTCCCTTAGTCCTCGTTCGACTATCCGGTGGAAGGATTCTTGTGAACGATTTAACAAAAGGAAAATAAAATATGTTGCACCACCTTTGTGGATTTACTAAATTTTCCAGCACTTGGAATTGTACACTACTCACAATTGTCATTTTTCGAAAAAATACAATCTGTCGACGTTACAAAATATTTGATATTTTATCGACGCTGATATTTTTTCCGAAAAACCAATTTTCGTGTGTTACTGGGAATGAAACATTCATCCCCTATTTATAGTGGTCAAGTGGTCGAAAATTGTGATAAAACAATGTGGGAAAATCTTTTCTTGATCTTCAAGAAATCTTGAATATATCTCTTATATTCTTTTTCCCATAATTATAATATTCCACAAAAATCCCACCTACTCTATTTTATGGATATTTTCGAAAATACAAGGGTTCAAGAATCCAAGATTTGGATCTTCTTGAATTTATGAGATATTCTTGTATTTCAAGAAATACATATCTTCCATAATATCTTTTTAAGAAAATCAAGAAAATATTTCTTGCCCTTTATTTTCAAATTTTCGAAAATCATATTATAGATAACCAAGTGGGAGATTTCTTGAATTTAATGAGATAATCTTGTATTCCAAGAATACATATCTTCATTCCATAACAAAATTCAAAGAAAATATTTCTCCCAACTTATCTATAAATTTCGAAAATATTAAGGGAAAAATAAGCAACAATATTTATTTTATTTTAATCACCTTTTCAGTTATTGGACTATATGTTGGGCTACTCAGGGGGCCTTTAAGATAATTAAGATTGAACCTTCTAATGGACCTTGAATATCTAATATTGAGCCACAATATTATTCAAGCCCATAAATATTAATTAATCCCACTACATAATTAATATTGCACTATCCATCTTAACCCATATTACAATCAATATGACTCCCGGTCATTATTTCCCGTGTTTAAGATTATCTAGCCCATTAATTAATTCAAGCCACTGAAATAGCTTCCCATTAATTAATATCTTTTATCCTTGGTCAAGGAACGATTCAACATTATTATCCATACCGGAAACTAATTCCACTTGCAAGATTTGGTATGATAAAGCTTATGAACCTCCCAAGGGGCAAATCGAACAAGCGTACTTGCACACGATTCTTCGTATTAAATCTTAGCAATCACATGTGACTAATAATATTGCCCAAGATAAAAAGTATTGAATCTCTCTGATTCGCTACCCATGATAAGTCAAAGCAATAATTACCAATCCCACATGATCCTATTTAAGGAACGAAGATTAAGAAATAACGAACCACTGAGGTCTAATTCTTCCTTGTTGATTCTCAAGAATTTATCCTCCTCAGAGGTCCTATTCAATTGCAGCATCGGTCATGCACTAGTGTAATCTCTTGGTCAAGACAAAGCCAATCCGAGCCTTACACTTCAACCTTTCATGATGGGTTGTTCATTTCCATCTAGGTCGTGAATGGTGTACTTTTTAGTTACAAATTTATTAATTTAATCTTATGTGGTCTGGTATCACTAAATTAACTACAATGTAACACGTACGACTTATTGAACAGTTATGCAATAAATATATGAAACATTCGATAATATTTAAAGCATCAGTGATAAACAATTTATTTAAGTAAATAAGTCTGAAAATTAGCCGATTATACAAAGTAAAAAAAACATACTTTCCAAAGATAATCCCAACAATCTCCCACTTATACTCAAAGTCCTTTTTTAAGTATACTACAACATGTCTCGCGGTAGTCCGTGACATCTAATGTCACCTACACGCACCTAATAATTTCTCCCACTTATACTCAAAGCAGAGATTGACAACGGTCTTGACACCCATTCCTTCCACATGTCTCTCGAATGTTTTCAGAGGCGCAACCCTTTGTGAATGAATCGCTAGGTTGTCCTTAGATGCTATCTTTGCCACATCTATATCTCTCTCTTAACGATTTCTCGTGATAAGATGTCTTTCCATTAGTGTGCTTGTTTGACTCGTGAACTCTTGGTTCCTTTGAATTTGCAATCGCTTGCCCCTAGCAAATATTGCTAGACAAATTCGTAACTCCATCCAAGTCCACTAAGAAGGTTCAGAGCCTAATCGGTTCTTTTTTCACCGCTTCACAAGCTAGCCTACTTACCCGACTTCCATGGTTGAGTCGGTGATGCATTTGCTTCACACTCGCCCATTTGATGGCTACACTTCCCAAAATGGAAACACACTAATCGAGGCAGATAGTTTATGGAATCTAAGTCCGATTGGAAATCCGAAGTTCGTGGTAGCCGATGGGGATTGGAGTATCTCGATCGATAAATCAACATTCTATCCCGAGTTTTTTTCAGATACTTCAAAATGTTTTTAATCGTCGTCCAATGCTCTTTTCCTCGGGTTACTTTGATATCTTGCTACCATGCCTACGACAGCAGATATCCGGTCTCGCACACAAACATTGCATACATAAAGCTTCCGATACCAAGCACAAGGAATGCCTTTCATGTCATCTATCTCTTTTTTGCGTCTTTGGGGACATTTTTTGGATAGATGGATTCCAAGTCCGAAAAGGTACGAATCCTTTCTTGGAATCTTGCATCTTTGAATCGTTTCAAGACAATTTGTCTATGTATGAAACTTGCGATAACCCGATCATCATTTTCCTGCGATCTCGAAGTTATCTTGATCCCAAGGATGTTAATAAAACTTTCCCTAAGTCTTTCATATCAAACTTTTTTGAAAGCCATGCCCCTTACGCTCGATAACACCTTCACATCGTTCCCGATGATCGTAATGTCATCTACGATAGTACTAAGAATACCAATGCAGATTCCGACACGTTTTTTTTATACACACAACTTTCAAACTCGTTTTGATCGAACCCATAAGACTTTATAACATGATCAAAACATTGGTTCCAAGCTCGGATGCCTGTTTGAGTCCGTAAATGGACCTCTTGAGCTTACAAACTAGGTGTTCTTGGCCCGTTTCAATGAAACCTTGGGGTTGTTGCATATAGATCTCTTCATCAAGACTTCCGTTAGGGAAAGCTGTCTTGACATCCATTTGCCAGATTTCAAAATCGAAAAGTGCAGCAATCGATAAGAGAATACGGATAGACTTAAGCATGGCTATGGGCGAAAAAGTTTCCTCATAATCGATCCCTTGTTTTTCGAAAGTATAACCTTTCGCCACTAGTCTTGTTTTGAAGGTTTCCACCCTCCCCGTTTCGGTCCTTTTTTCTCTTATATACCCACTTGCATCCAATGGGTTTGACCCCATTAAGTGGTTCGACTACCTCCCACACTCTGTTATGAAACATAGAACCCATTTCGCTTTCATTCTTTGTTTTTGCCAAGAATCAGATCCTTATCTTGGAGTGCCTCGTCATATGTCTATGGGTCTGATTCGTCTTGTCCAGGAATCAAGTCCGAGGACTCTCCTATTCCCATGAATATCTCAGGCTGTCTTACAACCCTCCCACTACGACGAGGCTCCGGTTGTGAAAGTGTGTCATTTGGTATATCATCTAGTACAATTGGCATTGCGGTTTGCCTTCTTAGCTCATTTAAGGTAATCTCACTTCTGGGTCTTCTTTAGTTCGTATAGTCTTCTTCCAAAAATCTAAAGTGGGTGCTTATGACCACCTTTTGATCTTCGGGACCATAGAACATACACCCTTTTGTTCCCTCGGGGTATCCTACAAACAACCTTAATTCTGATCGAGGATACAATTTACCGGCTTCCTTGTCCAACACGTAGACCGGACACCCCCAAATTCTCATGTGTCTCATACTAGGCTTGTGCCCGGTCCACAATTCTTTGGGAGTTTTGGGAACCGATTTGGATGGCACCAGGTTCAGAATGTAAGCTGCTGTTTCCAAGGCATGACCCCATAACGACTTAGGAAGATCCGCATAACTCATCATAGATCTAACCATTTCCAAAAGAGTCCTATTTCTTCGCTCTGCTCCGGGTGCAGTCACTTGGGATGCAATCCCTTCATCAGATAAGTAGTTCAAAAACTCATCGCTGAGGTATTCACCTCCACGATCATATCGTAGAGACTTGATACGTTTTTCCCTATGATTCTCTGCTTGAGCCTTAAATTCTTTGAATTTCTCAAAAGGTCTCAAATTTATGCTTCATAAGGAAAATGTAACCGTACCTTGAGTAATCATCAATAAAAGTGACAAAATACTCATAACCTCCTCTTGATTTGGTTGACATTGGACCACATACATCTGTGTGAACGATCTCTAACACTTCTTTGGTTCTATTCCCCTTGGCTCCAATTGCCCTCTTGGTCATCTTACCCTCCAAACATGATTCGCAGGTTGGAATTCGTTCAACTTGGAGAAACTCCAGTGAACCGTCTTTCACCAACCTTTGGATCCTTTTTGGATTTATATGACCCAATCTTAGATGCCAAAGAAGTGTCTCGTTCACGTTTTCTTTTGTCGAAATAGTTGATGTGTTATAGGATGCATTTCGTGAGTGGTGTGCACAGTTAATTGTATAGAGATTTTCCATCAATGTCCCGTAACAGATACACTCATCATTTCAAGAAATGATGTCATTCTTATTAGAAGAAACTTAGTGTCCTTTAATCGAATTTTAGAAACTGAAAGTGAATTCTTTCTAAAACTGGGAACATAAAGATAATCTCAAAAAAACTTTATCTTCAAAAGATAAGTGCACTTCTCCCACTGTTTTAACCACTACTCATGTAGCATTGCAATGTCTGCTACTTGCGTAGTATTGCAATAATCGTTACTCTCGTAGCATTGCAATATCTGTTACTTACGTAGCATTACACTAATTGCTACTTTCGTAACGTTACCCAGTGTGATGAGGATCTCACTCCCACTAAGTTGCCGGATTAGTTAGAACCCGTGAAGCCAACTTGATTAGTGGATCTCGTATCAACCACCCATGAATGAGAAGTATACACCGCTAAACAAGTTTCAACAACTAGTGCGTGAGCATTACCTTTCTGTCCGTCCCTTTTGGGGTTGGAACATGCAAAACCTCTATTGTCCTCTCTCACCGCAGCTGAAGCACTTCCTCTTTGGACTTTCTTTGACACAACAAGCATTCCTCATCTTACCATTGCCCTTGGCAACAGTTGAGTTTTATTGCTTATGGCCTTTGGTCCTCTTATTTTTCTTGCCTCCCTTGGCCTAGAAGATGAAGACGGACCACTTGCCGTCAAAACTTGAGTTTGATGCCTTATCAACATCTCTGCCGAGACCAAAAGCTTGCAACAAATTAGCTAGCGAGGCCAAAATGCCCAAAAACTTTTTGGGCAGAGAGTGAAGTACCAAATTTATCTAAGTCTCCGGATCATAATCAGACTCGGAATCTCAAGTTTGTTGGGATGGGCCATCTATTTTGAGGACGTAATCCCTTACGGGTTTACCCTCCACCATTCTTAGCTTATTTACATCTCTCATGAAGGTGATCCGACGAGTCCCGCATGTTTTAACTCGTCGGTTGGCTCATCGATTTTGGTGTGTCAAAAATCCACTTGTGCTTTTTGTGCAATTAGGACAATTATAATTTTCGTTTCAATCAATATAGTTTCCATACATATTGTATTGACTTTTAAATATAATAATAAAAGGATTAAAAAGGTAACGACATGTTGAATCAAATAAATAACTATATGCATAAGTACAAGTATATCACAAGATTCGATCACATACATCATATTTAAAATCTAAAAAAAAAATGAACATGCATCGCCCAACATCTCAAAAAAGCAGTTTAAATAAGCCACGTGGGGTGGGTCATTATTTAAACACATTCAAGCAAGTTACAACCAAGAACGATTATAAACCTTTAATATCCAGATTAATAGTTGGCTCCACTTGACAAATATAAAATCGACAGGACTTGGGAAGTATATGCATATTAATTTTATACCTAAGTAATAACCATGATTAAATACAGGATTATTATTTCGCTTTGAACGAGCCTCGTGGGGAGGGTCATCGTCGCCACTAGTAATAACCCACAATCATCCGTTTGGAATTCATTCATGTGAAAGCTATCTTTTGACCGTCCCGTGGGGGGAATTTCTCCAAAAGAATTCACAAATAAATAAATCATGGAGGTCAAAATTAATTCAATTTTATTATCCGGAATAAAATTGTCAATTGATTATTTAAACATACTTAGTAATTTTGAAGGTGAGATTTTTCATTTGGGCAATTCTCATGCAAACACATTTAAACAAATTAAATAAAGCATAAGAAAGCATAAAATAAATCAAGCAAAACAGAAAAATAAACATATTGAGCACAAATGATCCAATTGTCATGGTTTGATTTTTCTTGGCTTGATCTTGAAGAAACACCGTCTCGATTTTCTCCCACTCGATCGTCTCGAAAAAAAATATTCCATCTCGAAACGTCACGCTGGCGGCTTCGCAATGGATGCACGCCGCCGATCCGATCCGGCCGCCATTATTCAAATTCGGCGGCCCTCGGCGCTGGCTCTGCCAGCGCCCCGCTTCCACTTGCGGCCTCGGTAAGGCTCCGCCGCTCTCGGCAGCGGCAGCGCGTCCGCCTGCTGCCCCTTCGCCGCGCTCTCGCCTGCGCCTCGCGCGGTTCGGCACCGTACATGTCCCGTCTTTCGCCCGTCTTTCGCTGCGACCCTCTCGCCCCGCCGTCTGTCTGGGCAGTCGCCACGCGATCCGCCGGCTTTAGCGCCCGCCCGTCTTGTTCACCATCTTCGGCCTTATTTCGGCCTCATCGTGCCCGTGGCGCGTGCCTCCTTGGCATGTTTAAGCGGCCGACGCCACCTACACCGGGATTGGATTTCGTCCTTTAATTCTTACCCGTCTCGTCCCTTTTTTGATCCGGTTATAATTTATTTACAAAAAATAAATATACCTAGATCTAGACTAGTCTATTACATTGGTCAAATCAAACAAATTCTAATCTACTAGTGGATTTTCTCACGAGGCAAAACGAATCCGAACAAATCGAATTAAAAAACACAGTTTATATGCATGCATAAACAAACACATTAAATTCCATGACAATTGGATACCTGCAAAATAGATCTAGCAATTCTACTATCCAATTTCAAATTTAATGTCCGCGAATTAAATTACAATTTAAAAAATCCAGAGCCCGAAACCGTGCCTCTGATACCAGTTGTTGGGGAATAAGTTGCACAGATCTATTCGGGGTGAATATTTAAATACAAATTTAATTCTTTAATTATTACTAGCATGAATTAATCCTATATTAATTCAAATAATAATCCAACAACATATCATGCATATAATAATTCACGTAAAACCTACGCATGCGGAATTCTACGAGTTTACGTGAATGTACCTCTTGAGATGGCAACGGTATGGCTGAATAGACTAACCGTAAGGACTTCCCAAGTATTCCCTTAGTCCTCGTTCGACTATCCGGTGGAAGGATTCTTGTGAACAATTTAACAAAAGGAAAATAAAATATGTTGCACCACCTTTGTGGATTTACTAATTTTTCCAGTACATGGAATTGTACACTACTCACAATTGTCATTTTTCAAAAAAATACAATCTGTCGACGTTACAAAATATTTGATATTTTATCGACGCTGATATTTTTTCCGAAAAACCAATTTTCATGTGTTACTGGGAATGAAACATTCATCCCTTATTTATAGAGGCCAAGTGGTAGAAAATTGTGATAAAACAATGTGGGAAAATCTTTTCTTGATCTTCAAGAAATCTTGAATATATCTCTTATATTCTTTTTCCTATAATTATAATATTCCACAAAAATCCCACCTACTCTATTTTATGGATATTTTCGAAAATACAAGGGTTCAAGAATCCAAGATTTGGATCTTTTTGAATTTATGAGATATTCATGTATTTCAAGAAATACATATCTTCCATAATATCTTTTCAAGAAAATCAAGAAAATCTTTCTTGCCCTTTATTTTCAAATTTTCGAAAATCATATTGTAGATAACCAAGTGGGAGATTTCTTGAATTTAATGAGATAATCTTGTATTCCAAGAATACATATCTTCATTCCATAACAAAATTCAAAGAAAATCTTTCTCCCAACTTATCTATAAATTTCGAAAATATTAAGGGAAAAATAAGCAACAATATTTATTTTATTTTAATCACCTTTTCAGTTATTGGACTATATGTTGGGCTACTCAGGGGGCCTTTAGAAGAATTAAGATTGGACCTTCTAATGGACCTTGAATATCTAATATTGAGCCACAATATTATTCAAGCCCATAAATATTAATTAATCCCACTACATAATTAATATTGCACTATCCATCTTAACCCATATTACAGTCAATATGGCTCCAGGTCATTATTTCCCGTGTTTAAGATTATCTAGCCCATTAATTAATTCAAGCCACTGAAATAGCTTCCCATTAATTAATATCTTTTATCCTTGGTCAAGGAACGATTCAACATTATTATCCATACCGGAAACTAATTTCACTTGCAAGATTTGGTATGATAAAGCTTATGAACCTCCCAAGGGGGCAAATCGAACAAGCGTACTTGCACACGATTCTTCGTATTAAATCTTAGCAATCACATGTGACTAATAATATTGCCCAAGATAAAAAGTATTGAATATCTCTGATTCGCTACCCATGATAAGTCAAAGCAATAGTTACCAATCCCACATGATCCTATTTAAGGAACGAAGATTAAGAAATAACGAACCACTGAGGTCTAATTCTTCCTTGTTCAGTTCTGAAGAATTTATCCTCCCAGAGGTCCTATTCAATTGCATCAGTCATGCACTAGTGTAATCTCTTGGTCAAGACAAGCCAATCTGAGCCTTACACTTCAACCTTTCAATATGGGTTGTTCATTTCCATCTAGGTCGTGAATGGTGTACTTTTATTTACAAGGGACTGTTAATTTAATCTTCTGTGATTTGGTATCACTAAATTAACTACAATGTAACACGTCGACTTATTGAAACAGTTATGCAGTAAATATATGTAACATTCGATAATATTTAAAGCATTAGTGATAAACAATTTATTTAAGTAAATAAGTCTGAAAATTCAGTTTCGATTATACAAAGTAAAAACATACTTTCCAAAGATAATCCCAATACACAACGCAATACGCTCAACATTTAAGACTTCGGCAAAGCGGCTCCTAAAGACCAGGCGAAACTAATTTAGCATGCTTATTAACCGCGCACAGTGCACATGCCAGACCACAAGACTAACAAGACCGGCCGCCTTTCCTTTTACTCGCCGCCAATCTCGTCGCACTTCACAGATAAATCCAACCGTCGGCCCAGATCCTGGCGTCAGCGCCAGCGTCCAGGTGGCCCGCGCCGCATCTGCGAGCGTCCAAAGTCTAAGTCCGTAAAGAGATGCCGCAGTTCCGGAGCATGCACAACAAGACGTCGGCGCGACGCTCAAGACGCTGGCCTGGGGCGCCAAAGCCCGATCCCGCCTAGTTCCATGTGCCGCCCGTCCTTTGGCGACGTCCATGTTGTTCGCGTGCCTCCCTTGACACATTTTGCGTGACGCACATCACCTACGTACGGTTCCGGATCTATCCTTTAATTTTTCGTCTCCGTCCTCATTTCCGACCCGGTTACAATTTATTTGCAAAATAAATAAACCTAGATCTAGACTAGTCTATTACATTGAACGAATCAAACAAATCCTAATCTACTCGTGGATTTTCTCATGAGGCAAAATGAATTCGAACGAATCGAATTAAAAAACCACAATTTATATGCATGCATAAATAAACACATAAAATACCATGATAATTGGATACCTGCAAAAAGGATCTAGCAATTCTACTATCCAATTTCAAATTTAATGAAAACAAATTAAATAATAATTTAAAATTCAGAGCCCGAAAATGAGGCTCTGATACCAGTTGTTGGGGAATTAATTGCCCGGATCTATTCGGGATGAATATTTAAATACAAATTTAATCCTAACAATTATTACTAGCATGAATTAATTGTATATTAATTCAAATAATAATTCAACAACCAATCATGCATATAAACAGTTCACATAAATCCTACGCATGCGGAATTACTACGGGTTTACATGAACTAACCTCTCGGAGTGACAACCGTTGAGAAGATGGATCCCGTTCACACGAACACACCAAAAGGTCTTCTCAAGTATTCCCTTTATCCTTGTTCAACAATCCGGTGGTAGGAACTTGCGAACAATTTAACAAAAAGGAAAAATAAAATTATGTTGCACCACCTTTGTGGATTTCTAATTTTTTCCAACACATGGAATTGCACTTGATGAAAAATTCATCCCCTATTTATAATACTAAGGGGGGACGAAAATATTAGGGTTTTGGGTGATTGGGAAATTCCTTGCTTCTTCTTCAAGAAACAATCTTGAATATATCCAATATATTCTATTTCCCAAAATATCTCCCAAATAAAATCTCCTCCTCCTTATGTTATGGAATTTTCGAAATTTCATTATAAATAGCCAAGTAGGAGATTTATTGAATTTAATGAGATAATCTTGTATTCCAAGAATACTTATCCTCATTCCATAACAAAATTCAAAGAAAATCTTTTCTCCTCTTTTTATTCATAATTTAGAAAAAAAAAAAAAATGAAAAATTAGGCAACAATAATTTATTTTATTTTAAACAGCTTTTTTAGTTATTGGACTTTATGTTTGGGCTACTTGAGGGGCCTTTAGGAGAATTAATATTGGACCTTCTAATGGACTTTGAATATCTAATATTGAGCCACAATATTATTCAAGCCCATAAATATTAATTAATCCCACTACATAATTAATATTGCACTATCCATCTTAACCCATATTACTATTAATATGTCTCCCGGTCATTATTTCCCGTGTTTAAGATTATCTAGCCCATTAATTAATTCAAGCCACTGAAACAACCTTCCTTTAATTAATATCTTTTGTCCTTGGTCAAGGAACGGTTTAACATTATTATCCATGCCGGAAACTAATTCCAGTTGCAAGATTTGGTATGATAAATCTTATGAACCTCCCAAGGGGGCAAATCAAAGCAGCGATATCTGCATTACCGATTCTTAAGATTAAATCTTAGCAATCGCATGTGACGATAATATTGCCCAAGATATAAAGTATTGAATCTCATTGATTCTCTACCCGTCATAAGTCAAAGCAATATTTACTAACCACACACGATCCTATTTAAGTGATTTAAGATTAAGAAATAACGAACCAATCGAGGTCTAATTCTTCCATTTTTCAATCTTTCAAGAATTTATCCTCCTCTAGGTCGATTCAAAGGCATCATCATGCACTAGTGTAATCTCTTGGTCAAGATAAGCCAATATGAGCCTTACACTTCAACCTTTCACGATGGATTGTTCACTTCCATCTAGGTCGTGAACAACGTACTTTTAGTTACAATGGACTGTTAATTTAATCTTACGTGATCGGTATCACTAAATTAACTACAATGTAACACGATCGTTTATTGAACAATTATGCAAGATAAATATATGTAACATTCAATGATATTTAAAGCATCAGTGATAAATAATTTATTTCTGTAAATAAGACAGAAAATTCAGTTTGGTTATACAAAGAAAAAGCATACTTTCCAGTATAACCCCAACAGGGGGTGAGTGTATGGGCCGACTTAATATTTTTATGAGTAAGATTGCACCTTTCCTTCCAAATGCCCCACATCTTCATGCAAAAGGATTCAAAGTCCTGCCGATCCGATTTTTCCTTGATAAGCTGAATAAGATCCCCGCTAAGTGATCCCCGGGCTCTTTTGATGTCATGCCACCAAAGCGTGTTCTTCCACGCCAGTTTCACCCCCTGAAAAAAAAAAAATAGCATGATTAAAGTCAGACCAGTGAAAGCCACATAAAGCGCACCTTGGGTCGCATGGCATATGGTGTAGCACGAGGTTAGCTTCAGTGGCCACTGCATTTTGAGACGCCTTCCAGATGAAGATCTTGACTTTGGGCGGAACGTGAAGATTCCAGATTACATTCCACCAATCAGAATGGGGTCTTGAAGGTTCGGTGCCGGGTGGTGAGGCCCCTGGGGGGGTAAATTGTTCCAATAACCGGATTTGACAGTGTACATTCCTTTTTTCTCAAATCTCCAATAGTGTGTATCACTTTGACCCTGGTAATCGATCGGTGTGCGCTTGATGGCCTCAACTTCAAAGGGTAAGAAAATATCATTGAGTTTAGGAATGTCCCAGGTTTTTGAGGGGAGAATGAGGGAGCTGACTTGCGTGTTACTTTCGTAGGAGACTCTAGAAGAGATCTTGCCATTTGCCAAGGAGGGGATCCAAGCGTCTCTTCTGGTATTGATTTTTTCACCATTTCCCACTCTCCAGATGAGGCCTTTTATGAGAATATCTTTGCTCCAGACTAAAGAACGCCAGATGTAAGAGGGATTGGATCCGATATAGGCGTCCATTATATCAATGTGCTTGAAATAGCGGGCCTTGAAAACCTTAGTGACCAAGGAATCCAGATTAGTAATCATGCGCCATACTTGCTTAGCCAACAGGGCTTTATTGAATATGATCAAATATCTGAAACCCATTCCTCCCTCGCTCTTGGGCTTAGTAAGAATCTTCCAACTCTTCCAATGGACTTTCATTTCATTAGACTTGGTGCCCCACCAAAAACTGGCACACATATTTTTCGATTTCTCCATAAATAGAGGTGGGGATCCTGAAACAGGACATAACATAAGTGGGGACATCTTGGATGACAGCTTTGAGAAACACTTCCCTACCCCCATCCGAGAAGAACTTATTTTTCCAATGCGTGTGGAAGACAATCTTTCGATGTTTCATGAGGAAACCCGATCTCTGAGATACCCAAAGTGGAGTAGTTTGCGTTGTGAGAAGTGAAAGTGGGTAGACCGAGGTAAAGCTCGTGGCCCTGGCAGACGTGCATGTGGAGATAATCTTTGATGTACTAGATGTTATCATGATGAGTATTCTCACTAAACGTGATCGCCGACTTGTCATAGTTGACCAATTAGCCCGAGGCCATTTCATAAGAGTGGAGACAAGCTTTGATGGAGTCACAGCCTTCTTTGGATGTTTTGAAGAATACTATAAAGGCTATCATCGCCAAAGAAGAAGGATGAAAGTTTTGATCATAAATTTTTCATATGACCACTTTGATTCCGATTATATGAAGAAGTTCTCTACCGCCTCGAGCATTGATCAAATTCTTTGAATGAAGAGAGCCCTTGAGAGCAAAGGACAAACAGGTAAAGGGAGAGAGAGGTCTCTAGTTATCTCTTACGAGTCAAGGCCTCTCTGGAGGGATTGATCCAATCTTTAGGTTGGGAAATATCACGACGACGCGTTAGATTGGGTAACGAGTTCACACTTGAAGGGCTGATATTGAAAGAATACGAGATTATAAAGTCACGAAATTCATAATGAGATCAACCTTTTGGGCGCAACTAGAACAATTTGTCGAAGCCCATTTTTAGCATAAGGGTTTTAAGATACTTTCTCCACTGGGTTGTCTTTCTATCGTAGGCTTTGCTCATGTCGAGTTTGAGGGATGCATATCCTTGCTTACTCTTCGATGCAGAGCCGATTTGCATGCATTCGCATTAGGAGGATGTTGTCCGTGATATGCCTTCCGGGATGAAAGCGCTTTGGTTGGGATCAATGATTTTTCCCGGATCGTTCTACTCATCTTAAATCTATTAGTGATAGCTCGAGCCACTTCCATTTTATAGGTCACGTTGCATAGGCCGATGGGACGTAAATCTTTTCATGGAGGAGGATTTTGGATTTAGGTATGAGGGTGATGATGGTTGAATTCCAATTTTTAAGGCTCTCATTCCCATTTAAGACTTTCGGAGAGAGCGTTGGACAAGTAAATCGCCAATAGAGTCCCAAGCTTTCTGGAAGAAGAGGGCCGTGAAGCCATCCGGGCTCGGGCGCTTGAGCCATTCGGAAGGGCTCATGTCAAAGAGAGCTTTATGGATATCTTCCTTGGAGAAAGGCATGGTGAGGACGTCATTCATATCATTCGAGACAGAAGGGGATACTAGACCCGTGATTTTCTCAATATTGCTTTCAGACGGGTCTTGAGTGGTAAAGAGGCCTGAATAGAAATCAGTGATGATGTTCTCGATGGCGATTTGATCTGAGTGTGGCTGGCCCGCCTGATCCATAAGCTTATCGATTCTGTTGATCTTTCGACTTTCAGAGGCCGATTTGTGGAAGAAATAAGTGTTCATGTCTCCCAAAGAAAGCTAATTATTTCTTGATCTTTGTTTCCAGTGAGATTCTTCTTGGTAGAGGAGTTTCTCGAGAGAAGATTCGAGGGCACGAATGTTGTCAAAATCCTAAGACTCGTCTTCCACATTGAGGAGATTGTTAAGGTTTTGGCGAGTGGATTTGATTCTCCGAGGGATGTCACCAAGCCTCTTTTTCGCCGAAGAACTAAGCTTCTGTCTGTGAGAGACAAAGCGGGATTGGAGGTCGGGGTTAAGAGACGAAGAAAACCAGGCCTCCTTAAGGATGTCAGAGTATTCCTCCTCCATGAGCCATTTATGCTCAAAGAAAAATCTACTTTGGTGATGAGTAGACGGGACGATAGGGGGGCCACTTGAGAGGAGAATAGGCCGGTGATCAGAGCCATAGTAGTCAAGGTTACCGAGCCTCCAAATTCGGATAGAGATCCATCCAGCCGAGGTTGGCAACAAATCTATCAAGTCTCTCGAGAATCCGGTGGGGACCTTTTCTCATGTTGTTCCAGGTGAATTTAGGGCCCTTGGCGTCCAAGTCGGTAACATTACAATTGTTAAGGGCTTGGCGAAAATCATTCATGAGCTTATGTGGGCGAGGGGCACCCCCCTTTTTTTCATTCTCGTAAAGGATTTCGTTGAAATCTCCGCCAATCATCCATCCGAGAGATTTATCATGATGTGAAGTAGCGATTTTATTGAGCAAGTCCCATGACGTGTATCTCAAGCTTTGATTGGGGTGGCCATAGAAACCTGTAAAGTACCAATCAAGCGAGTTGTGATTAATGAGACAATCAATGTGACCTGAGGAATAAGACAACAAAGAAACATTCATGTTAAAATTCCAGAACAAAATCAGGCCACCACTTCGGCCATTCGGATCCACACACAAACAACCAACAAAATTAAGTAAAGTACGCCACTGAGAGGCAACAACATTAGAAATCTTTGATTCAGAAATGAAAAGCAAGTCGGGGGATGAGTCTGCAACTAAGCGCTGCAAGTTTTTGAATGCCCGTTGTCCCCCGAGGCCACGAGCATTCCAGCATAAGCAAATCATGGTGCTCGGCGGGGTTGGCCATCACCAACCGCTGCCGCTGAGATGTTGGAGGAACATGAAGATTCAATAGGAGATTGCAAATACGGCCCGAGTTTCTTGATGGAGGCTTGACTGGGGTTTCCTTTGTTGGTACGTTTCCTGCCACTTTTGAAAAGGGCTCAGAAGAAGTTATTCTTTTTCCTTTGTCAGCAACCTGCTTGTGGAAGCTGGTCTGCTTCTTAGTTTTGATGAAGTTTCCAAAGCCTATGACAAAGAAGTCTCCCAGGTTGCCCGAAATCATTGAGAAAATCTTTCCCATCGGAATAAGACCCTGGATCGCAGTAGGGTGGGGGGGTTGAGGGCTAAAGGCTTGGCAGGAGGGGCGAGGGGCGCTGTTTTCATTTCCTCGAGTTCTTCGAAGCTGTTGTTCAAGAATGGAAAAAGGGGGCCCCTAAAATTCCAAGGATGTTTTATATAGATTCGCACACATTCCCTATTGTCAGTGAACTCAAAGATGAACAGGCCCTCGCCGAAGGGGATGACCTTCAACGAAATGGCAAGATTCCAGATTATTTTGAGTGCGAGTCCCAGATCGGCTGGCCCGACATTTTTCCTCATCGTCAAACTGCCGCCAAGCGCGTTGATGGGGTTCGCAAGGTTTGCAGAGGAGATGTCAATTTCCGCAACTATATGCCACAGAATATTTAAAACATCCTCCATAGCAGGCTAACAGGGGAGAATACAAAAACAGAGGAAAAAAACATAGAACTAAAGAAATAAAATAGCATAAATGGAAATAGATTAACACTTTTCTAAAGAAAGATAGAAAAGGTCAGATATGAGTGCACACTGGAGAGCGGCGCCGCAGAGATGCCTCACACAAACCCTAACTCTAATAATCTAGAGAGAGAAATTGTGGAGCGGGAGTAACATTGGTAGTAAGTTTTCTTTTGCATTGTACCTGTAAGCAATTTGGGGATGTGAATTGTAATCATTTATTAGGGTATGTTCGTTTCCGACTACCAAGGACAGACTTTGACTTTACAATCCTAAATACCCCTTGTTGGTCCCGGTGCAAACGAGTCTTACACGTGTATGGGGGGAATACACGTGTTCAGTGTTTTTAAAACTTTTTTTTCTTCGAGGTCACTTGGGTCATATAATCCTCGAAGATTAGGTCCCGAGAAGCACAGATCGCTCGAAGTCAAAGTCTACTTAGATGGTGATCCCGAGCCGCTTTGAAACCCTCGATAATCCCAACCGAGTCTCGAGTGTCAGAGATCCCTGAGTTGCTTGGATCGATAACTAACTTATGAACCCTCGTAAGAGTAAGTTCGGTTTGGTAACTATGTTCTCTAGCTACTCGGACGTCTTGGAATGGTTGGCCCTTTAGTTTATACTCGTTTTAAGCTTTTTCTTTGAAAACCTTCCTTTAAAGGAATAGTGATTAGGCTATGATTCAATTACATGCAACTTGGGTGGATTGATTCCAATGAAATGTCGTTGAAAATATGCTTTCAAACTCGGTGATGCAATAGTTAAGATGTATAATAAAAAGCAATAAACAACACAACACTTTATAGTGGTTCAGAGACTCAAGCTCCACGCCCACTCTCTCTCGATCCTCGAGAGAAATTCACTAATCACTTCCGAGCTTTCGACTACCTTGCGAGTTTACTTACTCAACTTCGGCCTGAGCTCGACCACGCCCACGTAGTTTACTTACTCAACCCGACCTTGAGCTTTTCGACTACCTCCATAGTTTATTTACTCAAACACAAACAAGCTTTTGGACTACCTCGTAGCTTACTAACTTCTCCTCTAGAGCTTTTCGACTACTCCAGCGTAGTTTACTAACTCTTTACAACTCTTCTCACCAACAAACACACTCCAACTACCTTCTCAAGGGTTTGTGGTTTCTCGATTGGTTTCCAACTAGGATGAGATATCCTTTACAATGAAGTACAATGCAAAGGGTTAGGATATCTCGACTAAGCTTCGGATAAATCTTATCAAGCTAGGCTTAGTTTAGTGAGCTCTCTTCAATATAAAAGCACTTGGGAAATTCTAGGTTTTTCGAGTGCTTCAACTTTGCGATAATAAGTTTGAGCTCTTAAGTTGCTTATAAATTTCCGTAACCTTACAATGTAGAGGGTCACCAAGATTTATAGGCATACACCAAGGTTACTTTTGAAAACTATCCGTTGGAGAGATAGCTCGTGAGTTTCCTCCTTATGGTGTGTGAGGAACGGTTATATTTAGGGTTTGAAACTCCCTAACACGTTTTAGGCAATAGCCTTTCATGTAGCCGGTCTTCACTTTTTGCAGTCTGGAACTTTTGTACATCTGACATCTTTTAAATGACACATCAACGTCGATTGTCGGTATGATGGTACGATCTTTGTCTTCCTCTTTTTTGACTTTTGTCTCCGTTAAAGGTAGACACCTTCAACGACTCTTTTGGTTACAAACTCGAGTTGATATAACCTTAACATCACTTACGACTTAGTTCCTTTTGTGCGCATTTGAATGTCTTGGCAATATCTAACTTTCTAAGGAATCGCGTTTTTTCTCAAGATTGCATCCTTCGGATAGATATTTTGATGCCTCGGAACATTCGAGGTTTATACTGAGCATTTAGTACATTATCGAAGTCTTGATAATTCGCGCCTTAAGTATTCTTGATCTTGATCTTGATTTTTTAGTCTTGCGTCTTGAGTCTTGAGGTCTTACGAGTCTTGAGTCTTCTTAGTCTTGTGGTCTTCTCGAGTCTTTGATATCTGATCGATATATCGAGTCTTCATCTCGAGTCTTGATTATTCGCCATTTCATCGTAGTCTTGATTCTCGATTTCTCATCGAGTCTTCAAACTTCAGTTTCATATGAAACCGGTTTCTTCAGAAACATACCGAGTTCTTCAGAGTCTTCAGAACCTATCCTGATCTATATCTGCTGACTATACATTTTGCGAGATAACATCCCGAATACTCTAAACCCTGAATCGACTCAACTATCAAGATCATTCTGAATATGTCATACTCAGGGGTTTTGGGATCTTAATCAAAATCATATATCTTTTATTAAATTCATCTCCCAACAATTTCCCCCTTTTTGATGATGCCAAAACCTATCTTGTTACAAACATATAACCTATACTCAGGTTTCAGTTTATTCTATTACAAGATTGATTATGTCTCTCAACAATTTCCTTAGCAGAGAATCTCTCAACAATTTCAGAGAATTTCTCAATAATTAAATCATTCAATAATTTCTTCAGTAATGAATCTCTCAAAGGATTCATTTACCAAATACTTAGTGAACAATCTCCCCATTATCAACACACAATCAGTTCAGAGACATTCATTCAGCATATCAAAATAAAAGACATGTAAATAAGATAATGAGATATTATCTTTTGAGCATAAATGATAAATTTTCATTGATGATTGGTATATCATTACAGATTACAATGAGTCTTATCAACAAAATCAAAAAGACAAAAATTTAAAGATTCTGAGAATCTTCCGAAGTCTTGGTCTTTCTTGATTTGGCTCTTGATTTGCTTCTTCTTCAACTTCATCACCGGCACCTCCAAAGTTGAACATTCTGAAATACCTCTTCTTCAGTTCA
Source organism: Stenogyne calaminthoides (assembly GCA_037126765.1). Classification (NCBI taxonomy): domain Eukaryota; kingdom Viridiplantae; phylum Streptophyta; class Magnoliopsida; order Lamiales; family Lamiaceae; genus Stenogyne; species Stenogyne calaminthoides. The sequence goes on from JBBCBC010000006.1 coordinate 13,879,465, forward strand.
TTTCTTTCCTTAATGATATCCGGATTTTTTTTCTGTCAAACCCAACCGACCAAAGATAATCTTGAGCAATTTCTTGAGTAATGGCTTTTTCATTCACCAAGCCATTACCAAGTCTTGGAGGAGGGTAGGAATATGGACCGAGGGGCTACTATTCGTACCTCTCCTTCATCCGCAAGGTTCATCCAACTTTGGAGATATTTTGGATAGAAGGTTAGGAGATATTCAATGAACGCATCATTTTGATCCGAAGCTTTCCCCTCTCTCCTCCTCGAGCACATCATAATAGAACCGGAAGGTTCTCTTGACCTCTTCCCACATATCGTTGAGTTTGATAGGCATCTATTTATCAACGCCTTTTCAAAGGCTTTTGATGTCTCTCTCCTTTTGCTCGCAAACTTTTTTGAATCCTTTCTTCGCTTCGGCTCTTCTTGATCTTCTTCTCGATCACAGCACGCTTCGAGACCGGAAACCATTTTCTTAGCCTTGTTCTATCCTGGAGTGTCTTGAGCATTCTTCGTGTTGAAGACTTTCTTGCGGTTGAGACTCGTGATTCTTGATTCCTTCATCATCCGAATAATTTCTCGATTGGCTTAGAAGCCTTCAAGACGCTTGCTCTCGGGTTGAACAATGCCCAAGGCTTTCCTCTTCATAGGCAATTCAAAGAAGAAACTCGGGCTTGTTCCAACCTTAGTTCTAGCACTCGTTTCTCTTGCAACATCAAGCATGGTTTCTAAACTTCGAGTGTAGATAAACTTCCACCGAAATTAACTTCGGTTTGTCAAGAGCTTCGACTTCATTTAAGGCTTTGGATAGGTTATACATTTCAACATCTTTTCTCGCCTTTTTTCTTCAAAGCACGTGCCAATAACTTCCCCGAGGTCTTCACCTTCCTTTTCCCCCTTCGCACCGTAATTTGGAAGAAGTCCGGAGAAGTCAGGTCCCGTGTGATATTGCTCTTTGCTCACACAGCGCACCTCTCCTGCTATCTAATCTTGTTCGTCTTCCAGCCTCCTGATGTGGTTCTTAGCCACAGAAAATTCTTCAGAGAGATGGGCAAACCGCCGAGAGAGCTTTAAACATCTCTGTTATCTTGGTCACGGAAAGCATTGAGCTCATTTCCTCAACAACAGATTTGATCATCAATTCATTCCTCTCTACCAATTTCACCTCTAGAAATGCGGTTCTCTCGTGCTTGCTTTTGATTCAAGACTTTTCACTTTGACTCCTCCAACTTTTCATTCAAATTTTATCTTCCATGGAGGTCATCTGTGAGGTCAGAGTGTTTTGGATTTGCACCAGTTCTGAAGAGTGACTAAGGTTCTCCATCTTCTGAGCTTGGTTGGCCAATGTTTCTTCCATCTGAGCAATCTTGTTCATCATTGGCTCAACCTTCTCAAGTTTCTCCATCAAGGAGTGAGGTCAATCTCAGAACCTTTCGAGACCTTCAGATCGATTGATCATCCCGAAGCCTTCGGCCATCCCGAGCTCCAGCCTCCAATCGAGCCTCGGTGCATACATCGACAATTAATTAAAGATAAAACTTTTTAGTAACTTTGGCATAATTGTTAATTAGTGCCAAAAGGTACCAAGAGTGCTAGCTTCACCGAGGTTGACCGATTTCAAAGTTGATCGGCACTGTAATATCCTTCTCCATCCGAGATCGATCCGGCGTCTCCTCGTTTGGTCCCCATCTTGAAATTTATCTCCGCCGCTAGGGGCACCAACCCGATGGTAGCTGTCCTCGCCTATCTTCCTCTCGAACCATTTCATCAAAATCGAATTTTTCATCCCGAAGCTTTGTCCTCCGAATCTCGAGAAGTCGACCAGAATGCTTTGTCTCCTCATTCCATGATCCCCCTCTCGAACGCAAAGAATATCAAGCATCTCCGGAAGAGTCTCGATTGATGATGAAACCGGCCACCTTAATCAAGAAGATATCTTGCTTCTGGACTTAGGTAATATCCTCTTTCTTTTCATCTCCAAAATGTTGTTGCATGGTGATTCGCCACAGCCCCGTCAACCTTCTTGAAGACTTCACACTACCATCCTAATTCAGCCGCTAGCCTGAGCCTCAAGGCTCAAACCTCACAATCCCATCTCACTCCCAAATCCTCTCAGAATCGATAATTACCTTTTGACGAGATATTAATCAATCATATGGGAGAGCCTCTTCCGGGGTTTGGGAATTGGTTTGAAAGTATCGAATGAGATAATCTAACTGCACTAGGTTTGTCGGGTTTTACTAATCTCTCTCTAATAGTAGGTTAGCCATTTTGGATATAGAAGAATCAAGCTTTAGGCTTGGAGATTTCTCAAGAATTTTTAATCACAGAGGATTGTGAAATCCTAAGGGTTTGATAAAATTTTGGCTTGAATGGATTTATCGATGTAATATATATTTCAGATCGCTGGGAATCATGGGTCAGTTAAAAGTAGCAACGGTTAGAGCATCTCGACATCAGAATAAATGCATTTCCATCTCCTAAAAGTAAGTCACACTTATCCTCACAGACCTTCTCAACGATCCCGCCTAAATATTTCAGCTAGAGTTTATTGCATGACACGAAGTTTCTTTACTTAAGCAATAATGAGTTGCATGAAAGAGCTACTGCATTACTCTTTCTCATCGACCTTGATAAACCTCAATTTCACTGGTCCCACCAACTATACATCGAGGTTCGCTTCGAAACCAAGATATCGGATCCTTCCGTCAATCAATCCATTTTTACTTTGATTCCACGATTCATCTGTAGCAGTATTCATGGGAATCCTAAATCGCATTGCACTGCACACCATATTTAAAATCGACTCGCGTACTATTCGTCAATTTAATATTCATATTCTTGATTATGTTTCACTTGAACAGACCATCTCTCCCATCATTGACATCTCAATTTGCCTTCATTTGCTGGAAAACTTTTTCACAACCATGGTTTGAGATCCAAAAAATGATGTCATCAACAAATATCCGAATCCAAGAAGATATCTTCCCATTCATCCTCAACATAGTTTATCAACAGCCTTTGACAAAACCATGGTCAAAGAAGAACCGAGAAAGAATATCATACCGGTGCTTGCTTGAGACACACAAAGTTTTTCCAGCTCAGAACTTAGTCATTCTTTGAACCGGAGGTTAAGTTCAACATAAACCTCTTCTTTTACAATAATCGCTCGAATTTTTCACATCCATTTGATAGGATCGGTGAACTTATGCGGGCAGATATGCAAGAAATAATCTTGATGGTTTCTAGTCTTGCAACAGTAAAGGTTTCATCATATCCATTTTAGAATAACTCTGTGCAATCTAGCTCTTGCCTTTGTTTCTGCAAGCAATGTTGTTGTTTTACCTTTATTCTTAAAAACCCACTTCGTTCTAATGACATTAAAGCCTTCTTTCAGTCTATCGTCTACTAGCTCCAATACTTCATTCCTTGAACGAGTCCAAATTTCATCTTGCATAGCAAAGAATCCAATGGAGAATCTAGAGAGTTTCACCAATTTTTTCTCCGATATGGGCTGCATTATAATTTCACCATGGAACCTTTCTTTGCTTAACACCTTCAGCTTAGATCACCCATAATCCTGAATTTTGTAGGGATGACTATTATCTAAATCCATTTCTTTTGATGTTCCCCTTCAAAGAAGATCTCAAATGATGTGAAATGTTAGGTTCAACAATTCAAGAAACTCAGGAACAACAGGTATGAGAAAGGGAATCATCTTCTCGCGGAAATTCCATCTGCACATCACGAGACATTTCTTCCCCTTTGGTCGATAGATTCGTAATTTGCCTCACCGTGACCACATCTTCATTGGCATCACATACCGAGTCCGAATCGCGTCCTGCTCGACGTCATTCGAGTGTTGGTTTTCCTGAATCTCACCATCCCCACATCAACCTATTTTCAGAGTCTCAAGGACCAAAGATCCAGAATTTGTCCACCAAACATCCTGATTTTAATTGTGCCCTCCCCGAAAACAAGATCACTTTTTCACCACAGCCTTCGCTCATTTTTGCTCAGCAGTAGCCGGCCCAAATCTTTGCTGACTCGGGTTCCATAAACCTTACCTTAGGCAAATCGATCTTTTTCACTTATCACCTTGTTTCAGCCCAGCAACCTCTACTTGATGCATCCTCACTTTAGATGCAACTTTCACTGAGATTTTAGATTTCATTCCTTATCCTGGAGTTCTATTTAATGCTCTGTAAAACAGTTGATAGTCTCTCATCGATTCTCAAAAGAATCCATCGTCAAAATGACTTGATCCTCCTCGAGTGTTCTTGTACGCAACCGTGACCTTTTGCTAGAAGAACTTCTTGACCTGCTTTTAACTAGCTCTCTTTCTCTCGCTTAGCGGTCGATTCGGACAATCATCTTCGGAAGTGACCTTTCTTTTTTCGAAATTATAGCATCTGTTGGTATCATCATCCTCGATTACTTTCTTTGGACGATGAAGATCCTCAAACTTCGTGTTCTTTCTTCTCGGTTGATGCGCCTCGGGTTTCTTTCCGTACGGGTTCTGTAATAACTTTTGTATTTTCCAAATCTACTATTAAGTCTTTCAAACCTCCTTGCCATCAGTGCTAGCTTTTCCTCAAGCTCATCGTCGATTTTTGGCATGGGGTTCTCGATCTCTAGTTTTCGAGGTTTTATCTTTGGGCTTTTTAAAGCGCATTTTACTAGATGATGAATCATCTTTCTTTGTGAGCCTTTTTGGATTTCTTATCAATTACAAATTCATAGGCCTTCATTTCCGAGAGAAGACTTGTTGGTATGGCGTTGAATTGCGTTCTTGGTGTTTTCAATCACCTTTGCATGAATATCCCATTTCTTAGAAAGACCTCCCAGAATTTTCAATGCAACTTCTCTTTGTGGATATTTCTTTCCAAGTGCATTTTAGATCATTCATGATCTTTAGTAAATCGACTTCCAATTTGTCTATTGATTGACATCATCCATTTCAAAACTATCAAACTTTCTTATTGCCCTTTGAAAGTTTGTTTTCTTTGATATGATCGTGCCTTGGCACATTCTGACTAGTGTATCCCAAATTTCTTTGGCGATATTACGATGAGAGATCATTCCCACCACACCATCATCAATTGTCTTGTATAGTGTGTCTTTTTGCAATGTAGTCTAGATTGACTAACTTTCTCTCCTCGAGAGTCGGGTTGATCATCGAGACTTAGGAAATTCTGCTCTAGGATCAATTCTCTCATCTTACATTCCTGCGGGATTCACCACGATAATTGGAATGGTCTTGAGAGACCACTTCTCCACATCGCTCATGTTTGGAATCTGGTGAGCTGCGTTCTTAGTCTCCACAAATCATAGTTCTCATTTTTGAGAACATGGGAAGTTTTAGAAGACATTTTATCTGAACCTTTTTTTAAAAAAATTTGACAAATAAGATCGATTCGAGATAGACCCACAAGTATTTTTAGCAAATAAAACTTTTTGGTCAACAAGCCAGTGGTCAAGTTGAACCCTTTGCTCGATACCGGCTTGTTGGTCGGTGCAAAAGCGAGTCTTTACGTGTATGAGAATACGGGTTGATGTTTTTAAAACTTTTTTCTTCGAGAGGTCGACTTGGGTCATATAATCGAAGATTAGGTCTGAGAAGCCACAGATCGCTCTGAGTCAAAGTCTACTTAGAGGCGGTGATCTGGCTTTTCGAAAACCTCGGATAATCCCAATGAGTCGAGTGTCGGAGATCTGAGTTGCTTGGATAAGATAACTAACTGAACCCTCGGAAGAGTAAGTTCGGTTTGGTAACTATCTGTTCTAGCTACTCGAGGCGTGCGGAATGGTTGGCCGCTTTAGTTTATACTCGTTTTAAGCTTTCTTTGAAAACCTTGACTTTAATGGAATAGTGATTGGCCGTGATTCAATTACATGCGACTTCCGATTGGATTGATTCAGCTGAAATGTCGGTGAAAATATGCTTTCAAACTCGGTGATGCAACACAACACTTTATAGTGGTTCGAGAGACTCAAGCTCCCTCGTCCGCTCTCGATCCTCGGAGAAATTCACTAATCGCCGAGCTTTACGATTACCTCGCGTAGTTTACTTACTCGGCTTCGACCTGAGCTTTTCGACTACTCCACGTAGTTTACTTACTCAACCCGACCTTGAGCTTTCGACTACCTCGTAGTTTACTTACTCAAACACAAACAAGCTTTCAGGACTACCTCTCAGTAACTTACTAACTTCTCCTCTAGAGCTTTACGACTACTCGCGTAGTTTACTAACTCCTTACAACTCTTCTCACCAACAAACACACTCCAACTACCTTCTCAAGGGTTTGTGGTTTCTCGGTTGGTTTCAACTAGGATGAGATATCCTTTACAATGAAGTACAATGCAAAGGGTTAGGATATCTCGACTAAGCTTCGGATAAATCTTATCAAGCTAGGCTTGGTTTAGTGAGCTCTCTTCAATATAAAAAGCACTTGGGAAATTCTAGGTTTTTGAGGTGCTTCAACTTTTCTTGATAATAAGTTTGAGCTCTTGAGTTGCTTATAAATTTCCGTAACCTTACAATGTGAGGGTCACCCGGTATTTATAGGCATACACCAAGGTTACTTTTGAAAACTATCCGTTGGAGAGATAACCGTGAGTTTCCTCTTATGGTGTGTGAGAGCGGTTATATTTAGGGTTTGAAACTCCTAACACGTTTTTTAGGCAATAGTCTTTCATGTAGCGGTCTTCACTTTTTGTAGTCTGGAACTTTTGTACATCGACATCTTTTTTTTGACACATCCTTTGTCAGTGTCGGTATGAATGCGATCTTTGTCTTCCTCTTTTTGACTTTTGTCTCGATTAAAGGTAAACACCTTCAACGACTCTTTTTGGTTACAAACTCGAGTTGATATAACCTTAACAACACTTCCGACTTAGTTCCTTTTTATGCGCATTTTGAATGTCTTGACAATATCTAACTTTCTAAGGAATCGCGTTTTTTCGATGTGCATCGCCGGATAGATATTTTCGATTGCCTCGGAACATTGGGGTTTATCTTGAGCATTTAGTACATTCTTGAGTCTTGATAATTCGTGCTTAACCGATATTCTTGATCTTGATCTTGATCTTGGTCTTTCGTCTTGAGTCTTACGAGTCTTCCAGCGTCTTGGTCTTACGGTCTTCAGCGATATCTGATCTTGGTCTTGCGTCTTGAGTCTTACGAGTCTTGAGTCTTGAGTCTTGAGTCTTACGAGTCTTGGTCTTCGAGTCTTGATGACCTCTGGTGATATATTGAGTCTTCATCTTGAGTCTTGATTTCGGTTTCTACTTAGTCTTGATTCTCGGTTTCTCCTTTGAGTCTTGAAACTTGAGTTTCATCTTGGAAACTTGAGTTTCTTGGCATCTTGTGTTCTTGAGTCTTGAACCTATCACGATCTATATCTGGACTATACATTTTGCGGATAACATCACGAATACTCTAAAAGCGGAATCTCGACTCAACTATCAAGATCATTACGAACATGTCATACTCAGGGGTTTTGGGATCTTAATCAAAATCATATATCTTTTATTAAATTCATCTCCCAACACCCCTTTATTTCAATATTCAACCAAAGTATTTTGAAATCCTACAACATCCACCTCTAATACTACTACTGCACCCTTCATCTTATTTACCCAATACTTCTCTTGGTCTATAAACCAACCAATTGCATAGGGCACGTTAAACAATGGTGTTTGGTGTGCTAGACAATTAAAATATGTTACTCCCTTCGTCCCAAAAGACTTAACACACTTTCCTTTTTAGTCTGTCCCATAAGACTTTGCACACCTATTTTTGAACATACTCTTCTCCACTTATAACCTTACAACACACACTTATTACCCCTCATACACACTTACTACCCCATAATACAATCTTTCTTAATCTTTGTGCCCAAAAGTTGGTGCAAAGTGTTCCGGGACGGAGGGAGTACTGTGTAACTTGAAAAGCAGCAAACTCTTATGATGGGCAATAAAAAAAATTAACGTGAATTACACATTTAACAAATTAACGTGAATTATTTATGCACGTTTAACTATCTTGAATTCTGGCTAATTTGGGCACCGAACAATATGCTCTACTAGTTTAATGCCCGCGTGTTATGCGGTCTTCAATTAAAAAATACAACATTCTTATTAAATAATATATTTAATAATTAAAAATATAAATATATACATGAAATATGAATTAATAATTGTTTAAAAGGTATATGTACAACTATGCTTAAATCTTGGAATAAAATTATTATGTCAAATATTAATCATTCCTTTTAATATGAAATTGAAATCTGAAAATTAAAACAACATAAACAGATTAAGCAAAAAAAAATTAAAAATGAAACAACGTTAAAAAAAATATTAATATATTAATTAATATGCATTAATAAAAAAATAAAAGTGAATGAATTATAATATAAAATATTTTATTACATAAAATAAATTAAGATATACTCCCTCCGTCCCGCTATGTTTGTCCCACTTTCTTTTTATGGGCGTCCCACTATATTTTAAATGGAGTACATAAGAACAATAATAAAAAAAATTAATAATTAAAGAATTAATAATTAAATATAATTCACATTAACATAAAATACATTTAGATTGAATATTTTACTTATATTAAATTAAGTCAAAATAAAAATTAACTAAACAAAAATAAATGAAGCATATAATAAAGTTAAATAAATAAAATATAAAATAATAAATATTAATTACACATTTTATAACATTCATACATACTTTAACTACCTAAACAATTAGAAAATAATTATATTGTGACATGTCATCATTATCTATAGATCAAATTCATTATTTTCTTTTTACATAATTCTCATTTCTAAATTAGGCGACACATCATCGAAATTCACAATAATGCGACATATATGAAGTATAAATTTCATATTATTTTGTTGAGTGATGTTTTCAAAATCGATGTATGATAAAATATTAGATATAAAATAAAGGTTAATACAAAAAAGCTAATGCTCAATAAAATAAATATTCAAGATATTTAAAATTTTATAGATTAACTTAGTTTCTAAGTAACATAAATATAATTTAAGATGTGCATGTATGGTTCAAACTTTAGTAATTGTAATTTTTTTTATTAAACTACATATTAAAATACCACATGGATGCCACATATTGCTACAAACCAATAAAAAAATAACACATCAATACAATAAAATGTAACCTCTCATCCAAATTAACCTCAAGATGACACATCATCTAAATTAACCACAATATGACACATCATAAAAAAAAAACTCTCTATTAGTATATAGAGGGATATATTGAATATAATACAAGTGAGGCAATGAGGGTAATATGCAGATTATTTTAATTTTGACCGTAATTATTTTAATTATCAATATAATTTAAAATTTTAAACATAAAATAATTTGCAATAAAAATTTGACGGTAAAACATGTATATCATTCCTCATATATATGTATATATCCTCACAACGGATTTGATCATATGACCGCAGGTGGACATAAACTTATATGCTCACAGCTTATATGGCGCGCCACATATGCAAAGTTACCATCATTTAATTAGTTTTTTTTAATTAATTCAATCTTCTCATTAATTATAGAAACTTAAACCATAAACTATGTGTTGGGAGATGAATTTAATAAAAGGTTATATGATTTTGATTAAGATCCCAAAACCCCTGAGTATGACATGTTCAGAATGATCTTGATAGTTGAGTCAGGATTTAGTTATTAGAGTATTAGAGGATGTTATCGCAAAATGTATAGTCGTGAGATATAGTTCGAGGATAGGTTACGAAGTCTCTGAAGATTCAAGATGGCGAGAGGCGAAGACTCAAACATAAAAGACTCAGTATATCAATCAGTATAAATTTAAAAACTCAGAAAACTCTGAAGACGCAAGACTGAAGACTGAGAAACTGAAGATCAAGAATCTTGAATGCGATAATGCGAAGACTTCGATAATGTCTTGAATGCTTTCGATATGAACTGAATGATCCGAGGCCTTGAATATATCTATCGAAGGATGCAATCTTGAGAGAAGCATAATGCCTTAGAAAGATAGATATTGCCAAGACATTCAAATCGAGACAAAAGGAACTAAGTCAAAAGTGTTGTTAAGGTTATATCAAACTCGAGTTTGTAACCAAAAAAGAGCCGTTGAAGGTGTCTACCTTTAGCGAAGACAAAAGTCAAAAGAGGAAGGCGACCTTTGTACCATACCGACTTGCGATGTGACAAGCAAATTTGAAAAATTTGTCGGATGTACGAAAGTTCAGACTACAAAAAAGTGAAGACCCGGCTACATGAAAACTATTGCCTAGAAAGTGTTAGGGAGTTTAGGACCCTAAATATAGCCGTTTCACACACCATAAGAGGGAACTCACGAAGCTATCTCTCCAACGGATAGTTTTCAAGAGTAACCTTGGTGTATGCCTATAAATCTTGGTGACCCTCTACATTGTAAGGTGTGGGAAATTTATCATAACTCAAGAGCTCGAACTTATTCTTGCAAAAGTAAAAGCACTTTCGAAATACCTTGAATTTCCCAAGTGCTTCTATATTGAAGAGAGCTCACTTTACTAAGCCTAGCTTGATAAGATTTATCCAAAGCTTAGTCGAGATATCCTAACCCTTTGCATTGTGCTTCATTGTAAAGGATATCTCATCTAGTTGAAACCAACCGAGAAACCCCAAACCGCTTGAGAAGGTAGTTGGGTGTGTTTGTTGGTGAGTAGAGTTGTAAAGAGTTAGTAAACTGGCGGAGTAGTCGAGAAAACTCTAGAGGAGAAGTTAGTAAGCTCAGAGGTAGATGAAAGCTTGTGTGTGATTGAGTAAGTAAACTACGGAGGTAGTCGAAAACTCAAGGTCGGGTTGAGTAAGTAAACTACGTGGAGTAGTCGAGAAAACTTCGAGGGCGAGTTGAGTAAGTAAACTTCTGAGGTAGTCGAAAGCTCGAAGTTGATAGTGAATTTCTACGAAGAGTCGGGGAGAGTGGGCGTAGGAGCTTGAGTCTACGAACCACTATAATTGATGTGTGTTTTTATTGCTTTCCTTATCTTTGCTTATCATTTGCATTGACCTAATTTTGAAAGCATACTTTTCAGCGATATTGGTTGGAATCAATCCTTTGAAGTTGCATAAGTGAATCACGGCCTAATCAATATTTCATAAAGGGAAGGTTTTTTGACCAAAGCTTAAAAGCGAGTATAATCTAAGAACCAACCATTATACGGCCCGAGTATTTAGAAACAGATAGTTATCAAAATGAACTCTCTTACGAGGATTGATAAGTTAGTTATCGATCCAAGCAACTCGGGATCTCTGACACTTCGAGGACTCGGTTGGGATTATCGAAGGTATCTGAAAGCGACCGGGATCTTTGTCTCGATAGACTTTGACTCGGAAGCGATCGTGCTTCTCGAGAACCTAATCTTGAGGATTATCGACCCTGGTGACCTCGATGAAAAAGTTTTGAAATCTTGAACACGTGTATTCCCCCCATACGTGTAAGACTTCGTTTTCACCGGGACCAACAAGTGGTATCGAGGCGGTGGTTCAACTTGACCCTTTCTTTGTGTTGACCAAAGTTTTATTTTCAAAAATACTTGTGGTCTATCCGGGCCGATCTTATTCTTTGAAATTTTTTTCTTTTCAAAAGATCGGAAAAATGTCTTCTAAAAACTTCTCATGTTCTCGATGAGAACTATGATCTATGGAGGCCGAGAATGCAGGACTCATCGTATTCAAACATGGCGTATGTGGAGAGTGGTTTCTCAAGGACCATTCAAATTTCTTGTGGTGAATCGAATTACATAAGAAGAGAATTGATCCTAGAGCGAAATTTCCTAAGTCGATGACCAACTAACTCTGAGGAGAGAAAGTTAGTCAATCTAGACTACATTGCAAAAGACACACTATCACGGTACAATTGATGATGGTGTGATGGGAATGATCTCTCATTTAATGTCTTGCTAAAGAAATATGGGATACACTAGGCATTTGTTATGTGCCAAGGCACATATCATATAAAAAAACAAACTTTAAATTGGCAATTGGAAAGTTTGGCGGTTTTTGAAATGGATGATGGTGAATCAATAGAAAAATTGGAAGTCAGATTCACTAGCATCATGAATGATCTAAACGACTTGGAAAGAGATATCCACAAAAGAAGTGGCATTGAAAATTCTTAGAGGTCTTTCTAAGAAATGGGATATTCATGCGGTGGTGATTGAAAACACCAAGAACATTAGTTCAATGCCATACCAACAAGTCTTCTACGAAATTTGAAAAGCCTATGAATTTGTAATTGATAAAAAATCCAAAAAGACGGCGGCAAAGATGATTCTTCATCGAGTAAGAATGTGGCTTTAAAAGCAAAAGATAAAAACAATAAAACTAGAGAGTCGAGAACCCTCATGCCAAACATCGGGATGAGCTTGAGGAAAAGCTAGCTACTGATGATGGCAAGGAGGTTTGCCGGACTTAATAGTAGATTTGAAAAATACAAAAGCTATTACGGGGAACCACAGTGCAGGAAGAAACACGAGACGGATCAAGTGAGAAGAAGAAGGACTGAAAATTTGAAGGATCTTCATCGAAAAAAAGGACTCAAGTCAAAGAAGAAAATGATCGGGGATGATGATGCTAACAGATCTTTATAAGCGCCGGAAGAAAGGTCACTTCGGTATGATTGTCGAGTTGAGTCTAAGAGAGAGAAAGAAAGACAAGCTATAAGAGACCGAAGTTCTCAAGCAAAAAGGTCATGGTTGCAGAAGAAGAACACTCGAGGAGGGATCTAGCTCTTGGATGAGATATTCTCGAGACAAGTGAAAGTGATGACATCCGTCGATGGCCATTGAGGAGGTAAACTCTTACATCTCTGTTGTTGCTCCTACACCAGCACAAGAGTTTTCTAGTTCTTTGAAAGCAGTCATTTTGACTGATGGATTCTTTTCGAGAATCGATGAAGGACTATCTTTGTTTTTGCAAGGGCTGGCTAAATAGAACTCAAGAGCGAGAATAAGAACCGAAAATTTGAAAATCTAAAATGGAAAGACTCTAGCAAAACCGAGATCACTTCTCAATTAATGGAGAACTCTTGATGAACTGGATGTTACGAAAGTACAACTCTCGAGAAAAGAAGTTGATAATGTCCCTGGCGAAAAGCTAGAGAAATCATTTGAAGAGATTGACTAATCGAGAAGCGAAGTTCAATGACCTCTCTCGAGAAGCATAAAACTCTGAAGCTGTGAGGATAGTGCACAAAAGAAGTTAACTCTATTGAATAAAGCATCTAATGTGATAGATGAAATTGAGTTACAGAGATCTGCCACTATAAAAAGCTGGATTAGGATACATTCCAGGAGGAACCTCACAAAGTCATCGAATCTTTGCATCATGTAGCAAAGAAGACTATCTTTGTAAAACCGATTGGCACCTACACTTCAAAATTTGAAGTTATGCCCAAGGTTGTAAACGAGGAAAAGGACCTATGGTTAAAAAAAGAATGATCGGGTTAGAAAGCCCCAAACCCGCGGTGAAGGCTAGAAAAACTGGCCGATCGATTGGAAAGTTTCGGCAAGTACTTCAAAGCCTCGGGCTAAGAATGCAAATCTGAAAGGCTCCTGGCTGAACCATCGGGGAGGAATCCTCAGATAAGAAAACACTCGGAGACATTCTCATCCGAAGAGACCAAGTCCTAAGTACATTTGAAAGACCAGTTCGGTCTGATGAACAACTTGAACCTCACTTGCCTAAAAGGAAAAGGTTATCTGAACCCGAAGTCAACAAAGATTTAGACCCATTGCAAAAAAGCCCAAGCATCCGAACAAAGGCACGAACGAAGAAGAATTCAAAAGGCCCATGTTCATGCTAAAGCTAGACACACATACGAGAAAGTTGCTAAGGCACCCGGAGTAGTAGATGTGTATGTTGATGTTTATGGAAGACAAATTAGCCACTCTAAAAGTGATTAGAGTTGTCGGGCAAATTTGGATTCGAAAAATACATCTAACCTTGTAGGACCCTACACAAAATGGGTACCTAAGAATTGATCTGCTTTTTAGGGAGGAAAAACAAGGAACTAAACCGATGAAAGATCACATGGCATTGATGGAGAGAGATGAAAAAAGCTCTGAAGTATGGTATCTTGGCGGTGGATGCTCAAGACATATGACAGATTCAAGAAGATGCTCGGTGACTATGTTGAACAAAGAGGCCCTGGATCACTTTTGGAGATAACTCAAGGGACGATGAAGGATATGGAACTTTGGAGATCGACTCGATTCATATCCATGGTGTTTCATATGTATACGGATTGAAGCATAATTTGCTTTCAATTGCCAATTATGTGATAAGGGTTTCAATGTTGAGTTCTCCAAGAACTTATGTTTTGTGAAAGATGATACATCACGAGAAAATATTCTTGGACCGTACAAGAAAAGGGAATGTGTATCTTTGGCGATTGGAGTTCAACTCCTAAAGATACATGTTTAGTTGCTAAAAGTTCCATATATACCAGTTTGGTTATGGCATAAAAAAGAATGAATCACCTAAATTTCAAAACCACGAACAAGCTTGCAAGATTAGCTCTTGTGAGAGGGTTTACTTTAATGAAGTGTTGATAAGGAACACATTTGTGATGCATGTCAAAAGGAAAACAAGCTAAAGCATCATTTAAAAGCTAAGTAGAAGTTTCTCTTTGAGAGAATACTTGACTTTTGCATATGGATCTCTTTGGTCCTATAACACTGTAAGCACTAATGGCGGGAAATACACATTGGTAGTAGTTGATGACTACTCGAGATATACTTGGGTCATATTCTTACTTCGAAGAAAGAGACTCGAGATAAAAGTTTGCCAGAGTTCTTGAAAAAAGCTCGGTATTGAGAAAAATCGAGTGTGGTCAAAATCGAGATCGACAAAGGAACTGAATTCATAAATCATATCATATCGATTATTGTGCGAGAGAATGGAATTTCACATGAAACATCGGTTTGCAAGGACCCCTCAACAGAAATGGTGTTCTTTGAAAGGAGAACAAGACTCTGAAAGAAAAAGGCTGCCAAGGACTATGATATTTGGTGATATTCTAAAGAAAAGATTTTTGGTCATCAACTTTGCATGCTACTCTCGAAACAGATCCATCTTGACCAAAGTCAAGGCAAAACACCTTATGAGCTTTGGAATGAAAGAAGCCTCTTGTTTTCTTTTTTCGTGTGTTTATTTGCAAGTGTTTCATACACAATAATGATAAAGATCGGTTGAAAACTTTTGATAGTAAAAAGGCGATGAAGGAATATTCTTAGGATATTCGAAGTTAGTAAAAGCTTTCGAGTTTACAACTGTAGGACTCTTATTGTGGAGGAAACACCTCATGTTGTTTTTTTGATGAATCTATTTGTGTTAGGAAAAACAGGGAACATGATCTTGGTGAACCCGACTAAGAGGATCACAGATTAAGCACAAACAGAAAAGATAAATCATCCGGCTGAACACGAAAAGAAGAAGTCGGTCACATTCTATGATTGGGTGACTCGGACTCGAATAAGGAAGTTGAGAATGGAACTCGGGATGGTGAGCCTCGGAAAAACCAACACTCTAAAGGTGACCAATCGAGCAGACACGGTTCGGACTTCGGTATGTGATGCCAATGAAGATGTGGTCACGGTGAGGCAATTCTGAATCTATCGACCAAAGGGGAACAAATGTCTCGACAATGTTAAGAATAAATTTCCGAGGAAGATGATTCTCTTTCTCTTTACATTGTTTCCTCGAGTTTGTTGATTTAACCGAACCTAACATTTCAAATGTTGAGGATATTATTGAAGGGGAACATCAAGAAGGAAATGGTTAGATAGTCATCCTACAAATCAGTTTGTGGGTGATCTAGCGAAGGTGTTAAGACAAGAAGGTTCCATGGTGAGAGTGCACTATTTCTTTGCTTCCTTTTCGGAGGAGAAAGAACTTCTTTGAGATTGGTGAAGCTCTACAAGATTCTTATTGGATTCTTTCTTTATGCAAGATGAAATTTGAATCAATTCTCAAGGAATGAAGTATGGGAGCTATTAGATAGACGAGAAAGGCACAATGTCATTGGAACCAAGTGGGTTTTCAAGAATAAAAGAGATGAAAACAACAACATTGTAAGAAACAAGGCAAAATTTAGTTGCACAAGGTTATTCCCAAGAAGAAGGCTTGGATTATGATGAAACCTTTGCTTTTTGTTGCAAGACTAGAAAGCCATCGATTGTTTTTTGCATATCTTTGTCACATGAAGTTCACGATCATCAAATGGATGTGAAAAGTGCATTTCGAGCGGTGTGCTTAAAGAAGAGGTTTATGTGGAACAACCTCACGGTTTCAAGCAGAATGACCAAGTTTCTGACTCGGAAAAGCTTTGTATGGTCTTAAGCAAGCACCCGAGCATGGTATGATACTCTTTCTCCGGTTTCTTCTTGACCATGATTTTTTGTCAAAGGAATGTTGATAGAACTCATTTGGGGATAGAGGATGGGGAAGATATCTTACTAGTTTGGAGATATATGTTGATGACATCATTTTTGGATCTCCAAACCATCAATTTGTGTGAAAAGTTTTTCAACAGCGATGAAAAGCAAGTTTGAGATGTCAATGATGGGAGAGATGAATTTCTTTCTAGGACTTCAAGTGAAACAATCAAAGGAAGGAATATTCATCAACCCGGGCAAAAGTACACCGGAGATCGATTGCCAAATATGGTGTACAAAATTGCAATGCGGTTAGGATTCCTATGAATACTAACTACAAGATGGATCCGATTGGAAAGGCAAATCGTTGAATCATCTTCGATTATAGAGGAATCATTGGATCATTGCTCTATCTCTCGACAAGTAGGCGGATATAACATTTCTTTGTTGGGATATGTGCAAATACCAAGCTAATCCTAAGACTAGTCACATGGAGGTACGCCAAAAAGATACTAAGATATCTTAAGGGCACGAGTGAATAGAGGATTATGGTATCGGTGACGATAACCTTGAATTAGCGGGTTACTCGAGATCTTTGATTATGGAGGTTGTAGAATTGACATGAAGTCCACAGCAGAACTTGTCAATTTCTAGGAAGCAAGTGATATCTTGGTTTTCAAATAAGCAGACCTCGTGCTTGACAGATCTTCAGAAGGTGAATACATGGTGCGAGGGAAGGCTGTTGTGCACAAATTCTTTGGCTCGAGACAACAATTGAGGATTATAAAGTTGAAACCCGATGAAGTACCAATATTTTGTGACAACAATAGTGCCATTGCTATTTCACAAAATCATTATTGCACACCGGATGCAAGCATGTGGATATCAGACATCACTTCATCCGGAGATCATGTCGAGAAAAAGGACATAAGGATGGAGAAAATTCATCTTGATAGGCAAAAGAGGCGATATCTTGACTAAACCTTTGGGTGAATCAAGATTTCGAGAACTTTCGATTGAATTAGGGATGTTAGAACGGTGTATAGAGTAAAAGCGAAAATTTGAAGATTTTTCGGATGCATGAAGGTTTCTCGGAATTCTCTTGAGCTTCGGGATAAAAATAAATCTTGGGCGAGTCTCAAGAAACTCAGATTCTTGAAGGACAATACTCGGTAGTATCTTTGAACCCATTCGATCTTCGGTATTATCTTGACATTTTATCAAGATCGAGACTTTCGATATAAGACCGATAGAGGAAATTGGTGCGAAGAAGTAAAGACTAAATGCGACTCATTTATTGCTCAAGTAAAACTTCGGTAATCATTGCAATAAATACAAAACACACGAGGAATGTTTTGGGCGGGATCGTTTCATATTAGAAGAAGGTCAGCAATCATTTAATGCTCGCTACATTAATGACCAATGAGGATGTTTTGGCGGCTTACTTTTTAGAGATAAATCGGTTCGTATACCCGATTAATGGAGATTAATCTCAACCAGATTGTTTCTCACCTAACCCACACGATCCTCCACAATCTAAAGCTTATATATACCCCTTTAAGCCATTCAAGCCAAAGGTTTATCAAACCCGCCGTTCCCAAATCCTCTGCGAATCAAAAATCCATTTGCCCGAAATCTCCAAACCTAAAGTTTCAAATTCTTAAATCAATCTCTAAAATGGCCCCAACCTTGTTAGAAATTAGCCATAACCAACAAGCCGTGGTATGAGTTCGTTGTCTCACTCGAAAAACACAAACAACTCAAAGCGAAGAGGAGGCTCGATATGATCCGTGGCTAAACTCACTTCCACAATCATGGCCAGAGCCGGACGGGGAGTTTGCAAAAAGGTAATCGAATTCATCGTAATTTGAGAATAGATGAAGAAGATGGTATGCATTCTTCGATTACCACATCACACTTAGAGCATTCGTCAAAATCACGTCGATTTTTTGAGAGGATTTGTGCATAATTCCAAAAAAATCGAGCGATGTGTTTGAACTCTGTGATAGAGGAAAGGATCTGCGATGTATATGTCGGGTAGAAGCGAGGAGTACCTTGATAGGATTCTTTGAGAATCTGTGAAATTTGAGGCGACATTGAATAAGAGGCATCTAAAAGCCACAATATCGTGTCTTTGATGGATATTGTGAGCAAAGTGCATCATGAGTCTTCGGGGAGTTTTTGAGCAGATTAGTACTCAAGCTCAGATTGATGGTTGCGATCGAGGCATCTCCTACCAATGACTTCAACCGGCTGAAATTCTTAATTAGGATGGTGAAGGAGCAAGCCAAGGTCATAAAAAAATTGATGGGACAATCATGATGAAAGGCAAGATCCACCATGCCACCAAAATTGCTTATATTTTGGAGATGTGTGGAAGGAGGAGGATATATTAGCAATTCAACCTCATTCCTAAAACCAAAATTCTCTTCAAGCCCATTCTTTGTGAAGAAGCGGGCCATTCGAGGGAAAAAAAAAAAAAGGTAGAATCACCTTAGGCAATGCGAGAAAGAGACCCAACAAACCGGGGAAGGTTCATTTGGAGGCAAAAATGGAGCAAGGAGCAAAATTGATGAAGCGAAGGATCTTGCTCAAAAACGCAGAAGATTTGTGGTTCTCACGGACGAAGGTAGTAAATGATTACGAGGAGATACAACACGAAGACAAAACCGCTCAAAGTTCGCCATTACAAGTGTTGGCTCGGGTTATCTCAGGTGACATGTGGATCGGGACCGAGGCTTGTGTCTTCTCGAGGTGCTCGAGACATCACACGAAGTCTGAATAAAATTTCTAGAAATTTTTAAAGGAGCTCAGACCTAGATACCCCTACCTCGAAGTCGCAGCTCGCATGGAAGAGCCACCAACAGAGTAGATTTGAAGATGTGCGCAGCTCGAGACAGACAGGCCTTCCCGGACTAAACCGAGGATATGCCACTCGGGCCTCAGAACCCACTCGGATGCAACCGAGGACCTTAATGCACAAACTTCAGACATCTCTGAGGCTCGGGGCAAAATATTCTCGAGAGCTCGAGTGATCTCTTCGGCTTGATCCCTTTTAGGAAGCTTCTCTTGAACAGAGGCCGAGATGGAAGGCGAAATTTGAAGGCGCGAGTGGAGGAGCAAGGGAAGCGGTTCATCCTTGGCCGATGCCCCGAGCTCGGCTCATACCCCGATCTGCAAGATATTTTCTTGATTAAGGACGGCAGATGTATATCCTCAATCGAGACTCTTCCGAGATGCTTGACATTCTTTGATTCGGAGGGGAAGACTGGTGGAATGAGGAGACGACCTTCCTAACCGACTTCTCGAGGGTTCGGAAGAAAAGCTCGGGATGAAAAATTCCGATTTTGATGAAATTTGGTTCGGAGGGTTTAGGCGAGAAGAGAACAACTAAAAGTTGTTGCCAACGTGAGACAAATCCAAAGATGGGGATGGGGACCAGCGGGGAGATGCCGAGGATCGGTCTCAAATGGAAAAAAGAGACTTACATTTGCTGATCAACCTCGGTGAAGCTAGCACTCTTCAAGTACCTTTTGGCACTATTAACAAATATGCCAAAGTTCTTTGAAAGTACTATCTTTAATTCTAAATTGTCGATAAATGGTGAGGCTCAATTGAGTCCGGAGCTCGGGATGAAGTGGAACTCGGGATGATCAAACAACTGAAGAAGGTGCGAAAGGCTGGCCGAGATTGATCTCGCTCCGTAATGGAGAAACTTGAGAAGATTGAGCCAATGGCGATCAAAATTGCTTTCGAGATGGAAGAAACGTTGGCCAATCAAGCTCGGACAATGGAAGGTTTAGCCATTCTTGAAGCTGGTGCGGATACAAAACACTCGACCAATCGGATGACCTCCATGGAAGAAAAAATTTGAATGCAAAAGTGGAGGGAGTCAACGCGAGTTAAGTCTTTGAAATGAAACGAAGCACCACCGGAATCATTGAATTTCTAGAGGTGAAACTAGCGAGAGAAAAATGAGTCTTGTCAAATCTGCTTTGTTGAGAAATGAGCTCAATGCTCATGACCAAGATGATGAGATGCTTAAAGATGCACTCTCGGCGGTTTGCCCACATATCGAAGAAGAATGCGTGGCTAAGAACCACATCGGGAGAATGGAAGATGAGCAAGATCGGTTAGCGGAGAGATCCATTTGTGTGAGCAAAAAGAGTATCACATGGACCTGACTCTCTCGGACTTCTTTCCAAATTACGGTGCGAAGAAGGGGGAAAAGGAAGGTGAAGACCTCGGGAAGTTCATGGCACGTACCTTGGAAAAAGAAGGCTCGGAAAAGATCTTTGAAATGTACAATCTAGCCAAAGCCTTAAAAAGAAGTCGAAAACTCTTGAGAAATTGAAATTTGCTCAAGTGGAGAAGCCCATCTACACTCGAGTTTACGAGCAAACCATGCTTGAGGTTGCAAGAGAGAAACTAAGTGCTAGAACTAAGGTTGGAACAAGCAGCCGAGTGAATCGCTTTATGAAGAGAAAGCCTTGGGCGTTGTTCAACCTGTAAACAAGCGTCGCGAAGGCTTCTAAGCAATCGAGAAAATGACGGATGATGAAGATCTGAGAAGAATCACGAGTCTCAACCTCGGAAGAAAGTCTTCAACACGAGAGATGCTAACGAAGACACTCCAAAATAACAAGCTAAGAAAAGCTGGCCGCCCGATCTCGCGAGGCGTCTGTGATCGAAAAAGAAGATAGGCGAAGAAGCGAAGCGAAGGAGTGATTTGAAGGAGATTTGCGAGCAAGAGGAAGGAACATCGAAAAGTTACTTGAAGTGGCCTCTTGCGTTGATAAATGGATGCCCATTAAACTCAACGACATGTGGGGAAGAAGTGAAGAGAACCTACGGTTCAATTACGATGTTCTCGAGGGAATGGAGAGGGAAGGCTTAGATCGAGCAAGCTTTCATTGAATATCTTTTAACCTTCTATCCAAAGTATCTCCAAAATTTGGATTAACCTTGCGGATGAAGGTGGAGATCTGAGATAGTAGCCCACGATCCATATTCCCATCCTCCTCCAAGACTTGGTAATGGCTTGGTAAATGAAAGGCCATTCGCAAGAAATTGCTCGATATCTTTGGTCGGTTAGGATTAACGAGGAACGGCCGGACATCATCAAAGAGAGGAATGAAATTTGAAGAAAAGATTTTTCGGAATGTTCAACTGGAGGTACCGGTGATGAAGTGGAAAATGAAGCAAAACCAAAGCCGAATCAAGGATGAAAGAGAAGAACTCAGAAGACTCTGTAATCTTTAAATTTTGTCTTTTTGATTTTGTTTGATAAATTCATTGTAATCTGTAAAGGTATACTTATCATCAATGAAGATTTATCATTATGCTCAAAAGATAATATCTCATTATCTTATTTACATGTCTTTATTTTGATATGCTGAATGAATGTCTCTAAACCGATTGTATCTTTGATAAGAGGAAATTGTTTAAGTATTTGGTAATGAACTAGTTAAAGAGATTCATTACTGAAGAAATTTGATATATGATTAAACTGTTGAGAAACTCTGAAATTGTTGGGAGATTCTCTGATCTAAGAAATAGTTGGGAGACAACCAATCTTGTAATAGGATAAACTGAAACCTGAGTATAGGTTATATATTTGTAACAAGATAGGTTTTGGCATCATCAAAAAGGGGGAAATTGTTGGGAGATGAATTTAATAAAAGATTATATGATTTTGATTAAGATCCCAAAACCCCTAAGTATGACATGTTCAGAATGATCTTGATAGTTGAGTCGAGGATTGATTATTAGAGTATTAGGATGTTATCGCAAAATGTGTAGTCGGCAGATATAGTTGAGGATAGGTTAAAGTCTACGAAGATTGATATGAAATCGAGCGAAGACTAACATAAAAGACTCGATTATATCGGTCGATATAAATTTAAAGACTCGAAAAAACTCAAGACGCAAGATCAAGGCGAGAAATCGAAGATCAAGAATATTGAATGCGATAATTATCAAGACTTCGATAATGTCTTGAATGCTCGATATGAACTGAATGATCCGAGGAATGAATATATCTATCTGAAGGATGCAATACTGAGAGAAACGCAATGCCTTAGAAAGATAGATATTGCCAAGACATTCAAATGTAGACAAAAGGAACTAAGTCAAAAGTGTTGTTAAGGTTATATCAAACTCAGAGTTTGTAACCAAAAAGAGCCGGTGAAGGTGTCTACCTTTAGCGAAGACAAAAGTCAAAAAGAGGAAAGGCGATCTTTATGCCATCTGACCTTTGCGGTGACAAGCATTGAAAAAGATGTCGGATGTCACGAAAGTTCAGGACGCAAAAAGTGAAGAAAATTTACATGAAAGACTATTTTTATAAAGTGTTAGGGAGTTTAGGACCCTAAATATAGCCGTTTCACACACCATAAGAGGAACTCACGGGCTATCTCTCAAACGGATAGTTTTCAAGAGTAACCTTGGTGTATGCCTATAAATCTTGGTGACCCTCTACATTGTAAGGTGACGGGAAATTTATCACGCCTTCAAGAGCTCGAACTTATTCTTGCAAAAGTAAAGCACTCGAAATACCTTGAATTTCCCAAGTGCTTCTATATTGAAGATAGCTCACTTTACTAAGCCTAGCTTGATAAGATTTATCAAAGCTTACTCGAGATATCCTAACCCTTTGCATTGTGCTTCATTGTAAAGGATATCTCATCCTAGTTGAAACCAACCGAGAAACCCCAAACCCTTGAGAAGGTAGTTGGAGTGTGTTTTGTTGGTGAGTAGAGTTGTAAAGAGTTAGTAAACTCACGCGGAGTAGTCGAAAAACTCTAGAGGAGAAGTTAGTAAGCTCTGAGAGGTAGTGAAAGCTTGTGTGTGATTGAGTAAGTAAACTACGGAGGTAGTCGTAAAAACTCAAGGTCGGGTTGAGTAAGTAAACTTCGTGGAGTAGTCGAGAAAACTTCGGGGCGAGTTGAGTAAAGTAAACTACGAGGTAGTCGAGAAAGCTCAAAAGTTGATAGTGAATTTCTCGAAGAGTGGAGAGAGTGGGCGTAGGAGCTTGAGTCTACGAACCACTATAATTCTTTGTGTTCATTATTGCTTTCCTTATCTTTGCTTATCTGTTGCATTGACCGATTTTGAAAGCATACTTTTCAAGCGATATTGGTTGGAATCAATCTTTTTGAAGTTGCATAAAGTGAATCACGGCCTAATCACTATTTCATAAAGGGAAGGTTTTTTAAACAAAGCTTAAAGCGAGTATAATCTAAGGGCCAACCATTATACGGTTGAGTAGCTAGAACGAGATAGTTATCAAAATGAACTCTCTTACGAGGATTGATAAGTTAGATTATCGATCCAAGCAACTTCGGGATCTCTGACACTCGGGACTTCGGTTGGGATTATCGAGGTCAAAAAAAGCATTTCGGGATCAGCGTCTCGATAGACTTTGACTCGAGCAATCATGCTTCTCGAGAACCTAATCTTGAAATTATCGACCGAAAGTGACCTCGAGAAGAAAAAGTTTTGAAATCACTGAACACGTGTATTCCCCCCCCATACACGTGTAAGACTCATTTTCACCGGGACCAACACTATGAACCCTAAACCATGAGTCATTCGGGCCGGGTGAATCATGAACCACTCGGGTCAGGTTTGGGTTCGGATCGGGTTGGGTCCGGGTCGGGATTTTTTTCTAATATAATTAATAAAATTAATTATATAAACTTAAACCCTAAACCATGTACCATTTGGGCCCGGTGAACCATGAACCACTCGGGCCGGATTCGAGTTCGGGCCGGATTGAATCGGGACGGGTAAAAGAAATTTAATATAATTAATTAAATTGGGTAAAATATGGAATATATATAAATGAAATATTAAATTAATTAAATTAATTAATTAAATGATGATGAGACCTTGCATATTTGGTTGTGGACATATAAGTCTGTGCCCACATGCGGACATATGATCAAATTCTATCCTCACAAATAATAATCTCCTCACTTTTACACAATTTCCAACACATCATACTCATTCAATCATTACAATAATAATATAATAATATAAATTAATCAACTTTTTTCTCCATCCTACACAATCCTATCCTATAAAATCTTCCAACAAACACATAATCAGCTTTTTACTTAGGACTTTGAAATTCAAGGACTTTGAAGTTCAGGATTTCTCACGCCCAAATGCCCTTACCCATTTCAATAGACAAGACTCAAGAGAACTCACTGTTCAAAGATAGATATTGCTAAACTCTATATCTGTGCTCATGCAATAAAGTCGAAGCCACCCGAGAAAAATAAACCACAAATAATTGTGTATACAATTTCAGTTTTTTCTTCTTCCCATTATTAAAATTAAGTTCAAATCTTGTAGATGAAAAATTGAGATTAGAAAGAACTCGTAACCCTAATCCAACCTCTACAATCTGTATTGCTGGAAAATAAGTGTTTACAAATTCAATTGAAGGGGGGAAAACCATTTTTTAAAGGGAAAAAAAAGAAAAGAACAAGTTGTCACTTACACCTTTAATTTCTTAGTAATGTTTTTAAGTTGCGACTTGTGAGTAGAATTTACAAATATCCTATAAATGAGTTGGTCTCCCATAAACTAGGTATCTATGCTATGAATTTGAATTATTTGACTAATTTCACTAATTTTCAACATATTTTTCTAAAATACTAAACTTAACTCGTATTATATTTGAGTAGGATCAAATGTCATAAATTAAAAATAAATTCAATAGCATGAACTAAATCTATACGAATCTTAGTCCCTTGAATATGATATTAGCATGAGTTATAATGCAAATGTTATTGAATATACTAGCTAATGTAACACTAATATTGTTAAAAATAAAAGGAAATAAGTTCTATATAATTTATAAACCGGTGAAGGAAACTGTGGACGAAGAGGACACATGGGTGCAAAAGTAGGGGCCAGAGCCCAGATGTACAGTACAGCTAAAAGGCATTGTTAAACAGATTGACGGCTCATAGAATGGACAAATTATATTTTAATTACCCACATGCATCTATTTTGGACTTTGCTGTTTCTAATCTTTTAAAAAATAGTTTTTGTGGCTTGCAGAATTCATGTATTATAATCTTGTCGGCTCTGTAGAAAAAGAAGATATCAAGTAGATAACATTAAAAAAAATTGTATCTATATATAAATTATGAGTAGATCTAGTGTGAAAATTTTCATGTATGAAAATCTATAAAATTATTCTAAATCAACCATGTACACCATAATAAATAAGAACTAAATAATGAACCCTAAATTATTAGCGTATTATTCGGGTGAATACTTAATGAATCACTTGGTAGAAGTGAATCATTTAACTACTTCAATTTTGTCTAACCCTCACCAATTACAAAATTTGATTGTAAATTAATTTTTTTTCATGTATAAAAATTTTCATAATAGACTTTGTCATAAATTATATAAGCCTAGAACTCTTATGGTACAAATTAACATATTTCTTTTGACAAATTCTCTTGTGCGCCATTTGCACCAAACAAATTTGTGCAATTTAGTTTTAGGAGTTCTTTTTTTTTTTTTTTTTTTCAGTTTTTTTTTTTTTTTCAATTTCAGTTTTCTTTTAACTTTAATTTCAGTATAAGATTTATTTATTTATTTATTTTACCCGGACCCAAACCCGGCCCGAGTGGTTCATGGTTCACTCGGCCCAAGTGGTTCATTGTTCACCGGGCCCGAATGGTTCATATATGATTTTGAGTTCATTGTTTAGGGGTTAGGGTTTAGAATGCATAGTTCATTCAAATTAAAATTGAATCCAATTGCACCAATTTGAATTGGTGCATTGGGTGCACATGAGAGTGACTCATTTGTTTTTTATTATTTCAAATTATAGTTTTATTTTTTTTAATGAATACATCGTTGTCTAAAATGTTCATATTTAATGTACATGGAATTACTAACATTTTTATTTAATAAATGAAGACATACAAGAAATTTATAGGTAAAATTCAGAATTTCAAATAAAATAAATGATATTTTGTTGGTCTTTGTCTAAAATAAAAGTGGAATATTTTAAAAAGACGAAGAGACTACTATTTTGACTCAAATTTCTAGTTCAATGGTTCAAATAATTTTATTATTCGACTCAAACTCGACTATATATGAATTGATAACTTTGCACTCATTGAGTCCAAGGATTGAAAATAATATAGTTATGTTGCAACATTTTTTTTGAAAGGAGTTATGTTGCAACATTGATAATTTGAATAATGTATCATATTTCTATAATACAGATTCATTTCACCGGATTACTTAGTCATATTCCATATCAAACCTTATGAATTATATTACATCCATAAATTATTACTCCTTTCTTTATTTGTTTCGAAATTTTCTGTCTTTCAAAATCTGTTTTTTTTATAAGGGCAGGTTCTCATATACACCAAGTGCACAAAATTTAGATTCGTGCACCTGTCCCGCCCCTACCCCATTAACCAATCTCGGGTCATATAAAATGCCGCCACATCGCCCACCACCCCCTACACCACCACTTTTCCGGCAACCCCACCCTTGCACCGCCTACCGCCGTGGTGACGCCTGCAGCAGGCACCATGAATGAGCCGTATTCGTCTTCAAAGAGGTTGTCGCCATCAATGGCCGCGCTTTTCACCTTTTGCGTTAGTGTAGCTTTTAAGCATTTGGTTTGAGTTTTTTTGTATGAGTATGACTAGGATAGAGGCAGTGCTTCTCTTTAATGCTTTTAGTGTATTGTATAATTTGTTGTTTAATTTACTTGCATTTTATTTTTATTAATGGTCCTTAATTTTTTTTTAAAAATCTTGCATTTACAATTACTTATGTTGGCTAATCTAGAATTTTGTAGTAGTTTTATGTGTATTATTGAACACTAAAGAAAATAAGATTTTGTTTTTGAGTTGAAATGTATTTCTCATATATAACTCACTCTTTGCTTCCATCATGTCGTCTTTAGGTGGTTTGTTGCACGCTTCTATTATAAGTAGATAATTGCACGCTTCTATTATTAGCAGTTGAACGCTTATGTCATAAGTAGTTGCATGCTTTTGTTAGTTGTACACTTATGTTATAAATAGTTACACGCTTCTATTATAAGTAGTTGCACGCTTCTATTATAAGTAGTTACATGCTTATGTCATAAGTAGTTGCACTCTTTAGCTAGTTGCATGCTTATGTGTTTTCTAGTTGCACGGTTTAGTATTAACTAATTGCATATGTCTATATTATATAGTTGTATATTTTTGTATTACCTAGTTGCATTTTTTGTATTATCTAATATTATGTTTATGTATAGGTATATTCCCCAAAAGTAGTTCACTATGCCATATTCGTTGATACATAGCGGGTTAACCGCCATAAAAGGGTTAAACACCCGCTATGGAACATGGTGATATAATAGATACGCGCTGATAGAAAGCTGTTTTTACCCGCTATCGTAGCTTGATATTATAGCGGTTTTTACTCGCTATCGTAGGCCGATATTCCGCTATTGTAGATGCGTAACAAATAAACCAAAAATTCCTATGACAGCGGTTTTGTAAGACATATTAGAGCGGTGAATAACCGCTATAGTTGATACTTATTATAGCGATTATTAACCGATATCATAAATAAAACCCGTTATCGTAGCTCGATATTATAACCACGTTCAGGAATATTAGAGCAGTTTTAAACCGCTGTAGTAGCTTTTTTTTTCTCTTTTTTTATATTATGTAGCAATAATTTTATAAATTAAATTTTAAATAAAAATTTCAATAAAATATCAATAAAATTGAAATTTAACATCAATTGTAGTCTAAAATGCATTCAAAAATTACATTTAATTCCAAAATGCATTACATTCATATAAATTCAACTAATTAATACATGTCCAAAATACAACAAAAAAAGATAAGACATCAATAATTGTCTTTAATTGAGTAGCGTTTTTGACATTCTTTCTCAACAAAATTCTCCTCCATTCTTTGATTCACAACTGAAAGATAGGGCTCGCAGTCAAGACCAAACTTCACATCCAAAGGGGTTTAAATATCTGTAAATAATTAATAAACACTTAAAAAAAAGCATGAGCAATTTCAAAGACTTACAAACATCTAAAAGTAGCAAGGAAATCACAATGCACAAAGTTTTACATATAATAAGACGACGTTAAAAAAAAAAATATAGCAAACATAATTATAACTCTCTAATACACATTCCGAAAGGCTAAATAGAGAGAGTTGTCAAACCTGAACGATTGTAACGAAAACCCCAAACATCCCTTCTCTACTCAAGTATGCACGTCTGTAAGCATGAAGCCCACTCTTCCCGCACTTCATCAATTTCAGTTTTTGAGTAACTTTTTTGCATAAACTATGAAGTACAAACATCCATTATTGAGGCACAAGTAAGTCTAATTAATAAATAATGAATTGCATACAATTATTACCATTGATTGCATCGAGGATGTTTCAACATTGCCTTGAAATTTTACAATTTGTCTCATGTAGCATAGGACATAGAAACCGCACTGAGATGCATCTAGTTGCTTAGGAGCCTATAGTATGAAAAAAAACCCATTATAAAGTATATATTTTCTTACACAAAATACACTATGAACTAAACACGTGTAATCTTGTCATACCTTGATTATATTCCATTTAATAGTTTTTCCCCTCCTTCCAATTGACGCATTAAACATGTGTAAGAACCTTCATATATTCAAAATTAGCAAAAATCATTTATCGTGTATACAAAAGTTTTATTAATAAAATATTATATATCTAGAATGGATATATAACTCACATCTCGACAACTAGTTTCCACCGTGTATCGGGATCACTAAATAAGGAGTCCAACAAATAAATCTCCAACTTGTGTGGGTCGATGACCGTTAATATCCAATGATCCCTACATATATATATTCATTCCTCAATATCTAAAACTCGAATGAGAAAGTGATATTGAAAATCATACTTACTTTACATTGCATGGCACCAACAAAAGTTGATTAGCACGTGTACCAACAAGCCTTTTCACAAGAGACTGTGCCCTTTTCGTAATTTGGCTATCTTCAAACGATTTATCATTCCTCGTTGATGGCATATATGCAACGCCATACGGATCACCAAATTTGAACTTATCATCCTCCAATTTTTCGTACAAATACCTACATGAACAAGAAACACAATATTTATTATCCGCATATAAACATATTAAAATTAAATTAATGGAATGCTTACCACATATAAACAACTATACAAGTGTACGAGATTGGTTCCAACAGATCAGAATTGGTGAATGTCGTCAATGTAAAATACTTGTTTTGTTAGACTACCCAACATAAATGAATCATCTTTGAATCCAATTTTGTTAAGATTTACCAATGTAAAACCAAGATCATCAACTTTGATCCCATTATTATCAACCCAAAAATATTTGAAAATTGGAATTCGGAAAATGTAGTAATCCAATTGCCATATATCCTTGATAACTCCATAAAATGTCATGTCTGACACTATAGGATTTTTGTCCTTAGCACTAGCAACTTACATGATTTTTGCAACTAAGGTTACTCCCGAGTTTTGTACAACTCGTGCATTATCACGCTCTTTTGTATGATAAGTCACCCCATTTATAGAGTAACTTTGATACTTGAACACTTTATCGCTAGGTCCTTGAGCAAGGGCCTTCATCTTTTCTGATATTTGTTGACTAGAATGTTGAATTTCATGTGCAACCTATAATTCAACCCATCATAAATATTAATATTTTAGATTGAGGGGATTTTTTTAAATTTTAATAAAATAAAAAATAAGTAATTATTGGGGAACTTACGTGACCACGGAACCAACTAATAAACAACTTGTTGTGTTGTTCATGCAACCATTTTTCCGACCTTTCTCTTACGCCATATGTTGACTTCAAAAACTCTAAGGGTGCGTTTGTTTTGGGATTTAAGTGTGCGGAGCAAGTCAAGGTTTTAGAATCCTTGATGAATAGTAAATGTATGTGTTTGTTTTGGGATTTGAGTAGGGTGAGATTTAACTTTATGTCAAATCAATATTTAATAGTGATTGATGTTGTATTATTATATTATATTGAGAAGGGTAAGAAAGTGTATAAAGTGTGATGTATTGGAAAGAGTAATAATAGGTTTTATAAGTATTTGTAGATGTGGATTAAATGTAGGATTTAAAAACCAGATTTTAAATCCCAAACTCGTATGAGACGGGGAGCGCAAAGTTCTAAGTCCATCCGTGTGAGTCTCAAAACAAACACAACCTAAGTGTTCAGTGACAACATAAAAGATGTGACCAACTAGCTAGACAATAGAATAAAATTAATAAAGTTTAATCCTTATAGGTCTAGATCAATAACCTGACATAAGGATCTACATCAACATCATTTGTCAACACATGAAGATGTGCTTGCCCCAACTCCTTAGCACCGATAACAAACACTTTGGGAATAAATAAAGG
Organism: Stenogyne calaminthoides; assembly: GCA_037126765.1. Classification (NCBI taxonomy): domain Eukaryota; kingdom Viridiplantae; phylum Streptophyta; class Magnoliopsida; order Lamiales; family Lamiaceae; genus Stenogyne; species Stenogyne calaminthoides. The sequence goes on from JBBCBC010000006.1 coordinate 13,910,385, forward strand.
CCTAGTGAGTTGCTTGGGTTGATGACTAAGTGGAATTCCAATAGTGTGCACATTTGACAAATAGTTTGAGCAAAACTCCACAGCCTCTTCCGCAATATAACTTTCAGCTATGCACCCTCCAGTCCTAGATCGACATCGTACATAATTCTTTAAAAATTTCATGTATCTTTCGAATGGGTACATCCATCTATACCAAACTAGTCCACATAATCTCACCTCCCGCACAAGATGAACTGTCAAATGAACCATGATATCAAAGAAAGAAAGAGGAAAATACTTCTCCAGAAGGCACAATATTGTCACTATATCCCTTTGCATATCATCCAACATAGAAACATCTATCACTTTGCTGCACAAGACATTGAAGAAGAAACACAATCGAGTGATTGTGTATCTAACATTATCTGGCAAGACACCACGGATTGCTACAGGGAGTAAGTGTTGCATTAAAGTGTGACAATCATGCGACTTAAGTCCAACGAGCTTTAAATCCTTCATTGAGACCAAATTGCAATGTTGGATGAATAACCAGCAGGTACCTTCATTTCTGACAAAGATGAGCAAATTTCCTTTTTCTCTTGCTTACTTAGTGTATGAGGAGCAGGTGCCAAATACGTTCTTTTTTCTTCCACTTGTGGTTGCAAGCCAGTCCTGATGTTCATCTCATGAAGGTCTTACCTCAACGCTAATACGTCATTTGTTTTACCTGGAATGTCTAGTAATGTACCGATGAGACTCTCGCATACATTCTTCTCAATGTGCATCACATCTAACACATATCTAATATGAAGATGTTTCCAGTACTCGAGATCAAAGAAAATAGATTTTTTTCTTCCAATATCTATTATCCTCTTTTGACTTACGATCGCAACCCATTTTTCCCCAATTGCAATTAATTCCAGCTACTTTTTTTTAAAATATCAGCTCCACTCAATGGTTTAGGTGCGGAGTCAATCTCTTGATTCCTATCAAATGCCTTCTTTTGTTTTCGATAAGGATGACTTTCATCAAGAAACCTTCTATGGCGTGTGAATGACATTTTTCTACTATGTTTCAACCTCTTTGCACACGTGTTCTCACCACAATCAGGACATGCATAATATCCTTTCACAACACATTCTGCAAGATTTTCATAAGCAGGAAAATCATTAATTGTCCACAACAAAACAACTCTAAGGGAGAAGCTTTTTTCATCCCCAGAGGGAATCATATGCATCTACTCCTATCCACAAAGTTTTTAAGTCATCAATCAAAAGTGCCAAGTAAACATCAATATCATTCCCTGGCTGCTTAGGACCAGCAATCAACAAAGTGAGCATCATGAATTTCCTCTTCATACACAACCACGGAGGAAGATTATACGTGATCAATATAATTGACCATCAACTATATGTAGAAGTCATAGTACTTTATATGGGTTGATCCCATCTGCTGATAAGGCCAATCTTAGATTTCTAGACTCGGGAGCAAATATGGCCACTGATGGTCCACTAACTTCCAAGAGGGTGAATCGGCAGGATGGCGCAAATTACCATCGCAAACCCTCTTATCAGCGTGCCAAGTTAACTCTTTCGCAATATCCTTGTTTCGAAACATTATTTGAAATCTAGGAATAGGTGGAAAGTACCACAACACCTTCGTAGGAACACCATCATTTATCTTAGAGTTCTTGCCGACCTTCCACCTTGAGGCCTCACATGTAGGACAATTTTGAAGATCCTTATACTCTTTACGGTATAGAACACAATCATTTGGGCATGCATCAATTTTCTCATATCCCATACCCAATGCAACCAAACCCTTCTTCGCTTTTCTCATAGATGGAGGCAATTCATTGTTGTCTAGGAGCATATCTTTGAGTAATCTAAGTAAGTCATTCATACCCCTATCACTCCAACTATATTTTGCTTTCAAGTTATATAAATTCACAATTGCAGACAACTTTGTGAATTTAGTACATCCAGGATATAAAGGTTTCTCAGCATCTTCAAGTAATGCTAAGAAATCCTTTGAATTATCGGTGTTTTCAAATGCATCGTGTACCATATCATCTAAGGGTTCTTGTGCAAAATAATCATGTTTATCTTGCTCTTTTTCACTATTATCATGCATAGGAGACTCGTCCACGAAACTCTCTCCATGCCATATCCATGTCGTATGTGTTCTATCTACACCTTTAGACAACAAATGCGCTCTTATGCAATCAAATTTAAGCTTCTTCATATTCCCACATCGTGCACATGGGCATGATATTTCATTAAGATTGACAGTATTTTGTTTTACAAACTGGATGAATAACTGTACTCCAACCTGGTACTCACTTGACAATCTATTCTTTGACATCCATCCTTTGTCCATCTTATAAGAAAACCTAATTTTGAAAATAAGGAGGCTAGTGATGATTATATTAATATTGAAAAAGTAAGATATATAGTACTTCTCTTGTACACCAAGTGCAATGTGCAACTCAAGTCCATTTTTTAACAGTATCACTAGCCATCTTATTTTCAAAACAACGACATCATTAAGTTAGATTAACCGATAATGTTTTAAAAAAAAACAATCGACATTTGTTAAAAATGGACTTGAGTTGCACATTGCACTTGGTGTACAAGAGAAGTAATCTTAATTATACAGTATGAAGTTGTTGGGACATCGGTATATGTTGGTCGGTGCAAAACGAGTCTTACACGTGTATGGGGGGAATACACGTGTTCAAGTTTTTAAAACTTTTTTCTTCTGGGGTCACTTGGGTCGATAATCCTCAAGATTAGGTTCTCGGAATACAGACGCGCTCGAGTCAAAGTCTATTGAGACGGTGATCCCGAAATTCAGATACCTCGAGATAATCCCAATGAGTCCGAAGTGTCAGAGATCCTGAGTTGCTTGGATCGATAACTAACTTATCGAACCTCGGAAAGAGTAACCAGGTTTGGTAACTATCTGTTCGTTACTTTCGATTAAATTGGAATGGTTGGCCCTTTAGTTTATACTGCGTTTTAAAACTTTCTTTGAAAACCCTTCCGAATGGAATTAGTGATTAGGCTGTGATTAGATTATGCAACCCGATTGGATTGATTCAACTGAATATCGATTGAAAAGTATGCTTTCAAATTCCGGTCAATGCAGCAGTTTAAACATGAGATAAAAAAGCAATAAACAACACAACAATTATAGTGGTTCAGAGACTCAAGCTCTACGTCCTCTCTCGATCCTCGGAGAAATTCACTAATCACTTAGAGGCTTTTCGACTACCTCGCGTAGTTTACTTACTCAACTTCGCCGCGAGCTGGGACTACTCCCGTGAGTGTACTTACTCAACCCGACCTTGAGCTTTCTCGACTACCTCCGTAGTTTACTTACTCAAACACAAACAAGCTTTCAGACTACCCTCAGTAGCTTACTAACTTCTCCTCTAGAGCTTTTCGACTACTCGCGTAGTTTACTAACTCTTTACAACTCTTCTCACCAACAAACACACTCCAACTACCTTCTCACCGAGGGTTTGGGGTTTCTCGATTGGTTTCAACTAGGATGAGATATCCTTTACAATGAAGTACAATGCAAAGGGTTAGGATATCTCGACTAAGCTTTGGATAAATCTTATCAAGCTAGGCTTAGTTTAGTGAGCTCTCTTCAATATAGAAGCACTTGGGAAATTCTAAGTTTTTTCGAGTGCTTTAACTTTTCTTGAGAATAAGTTTGAGCTCTTGAGTTCGTATAAATTTCCGTAACCTTACAATGTAGAGGGTCACCAAAGTATTTATAGGCATACACCAAAGGTTACTTTTTGAAAACTATCCGATTGGAGAGATAGCCCGTGAGTTTCCTCTTATGGTGTGTGAGAATGACTATATTTAGGGTTTGAAACTCCCTAACACGTTTTAGGTAATAGCCTTACATGTAGCGGTCTTCACTTTTTGCGATTTGGAACTTTTGTACATCGACATCTTTTTTGGTGACACATCCTTTGTCGATTGTCGTATGGTGCGATGTTGTCTTCCTCTTTTTTACTTTTGTCTCCGGTCTAAAGGTAGTAACACCTTCATTGCTCTTTTGGTTACAAACTACGAGTTTGATATAACCTTAACAACACCCGACTTAGTTCCTTTTTGCGCATTTGAATGTCTTGGCAAATATCTATTTTCTAAGGAATCACGATCTTCACCGATATTGCATCGCCCCGGATAGATATATTGATTGCCTCGGAACATTCGGGTTTATCTTTGAGCATTCGATACATTCTTGAGTCTTGATAATTTTGCGTGCCAGATATTCTTGGTCTTCGATCTTGTGTCTTGAGTCTTACGAGTCTTGAGGTCTTCGAGTCATCTTGGCGTCTAATCGAATCTTCATCTTTGAGTCTTGATTCCTCGATTATCATCTTGAGTCTTGAAGTATCTCGGTTTCTTGGTGAATCTTGGATACTTTCGATTTTCACCGAGTCTTGATTCTCGATTTATCTTGAGTCTTGAAACTTCGGTTTCACATTGAAACTTCGGTTTCTTGTAAACATCTTGAGTTCTTGAGTCTTGAAACCTATCCGAACTATATCTGCACGACTATACATTTTGCGAGATAACATCCTGAATACTCTAAAAGCGAACCTTGACTCAACTATCAAGATCATTCTGAACATGTCATACTCAGGGGTTTTTGGGATCTTAATCAAAATCATATATCTTTTATTAAATTCATCTCCCAACAATTTCCCTTTTTTTATGATGCCAAAACCTATCTTGTTACAAACATATAACCTATACTTTCGTGTTTGGTTTATCTATTACAAGATTGGTTATGTCTCCTAACAATTTTACGAGCAGAGAATCTCTCAACAATTTCGAGAGAAATTTCTCAACAATTAAATCATTCAACAGTTTCTTCAGTAATGAATCTTTTTAAATAGTTCATCACCAAATACTTAAACAATTTCCCCCTAAACAATACACAATCAGTTCATAGACATTCATTCAGCATAAATATAAAAGACATGTTAATAAGATAATGAGATATTATCTTTTGAGCATAAATGATAAATCTTCATTGATGATTGGTTTGAGTTACAAATTACAATGAGTTTATCAACAAAATCAAAAAGCATAAAAAAATTAAAGATTACAGAATCTTTTCGAGTCTTGATCTTGATTTTTGCTCTTGATCTTCTTGCTCTTGCTTTTGATTTACTTCTTCAACTTCATCGTTGGGCACCTCCGGTCGAACATTAAAATATCTCTTCAAATTTCATTTCTCTCCTTGATGATATCCTGATTTGTTTTCTGTTAAACCCAATGACCAAAGATCTTGAGCAATTTCTTGAGTAATGGTCTTCTCATTCACCAAGCCATTACCAAGTCTTGGAGGAGGGTAGGAATATGGACCGGGGGCTTTAATCGCACCTCTCCTTCATCCGCAAAGGTTCATCCAACTTTGGAGATATTTTGGATAGAAGGTTAGGAGATATTCAATGAATGCTGCATTACGATCGAGCTTTCCCTCTCCCTCCTGGAGCACATCATAATAGAACCGGAAGGTTCTCTTGACCTCTTCCACATATCGTTGAGTTTGATAGGCATCCATTTATCAGCGTGGGGCCACTTGATGCTTTTGATGTCTCTCTCCTTTTTGCTGCAAACTTCTTGAATACACTCATTCGTTAAACCCGGCTCCTCTTGATCTTCTTTCTTATCACGAGCATGCTGGCGAGACCAGGCGGCAACTTTCACCTTTGTTCTGGAGGTGTCTTGAGCATTCCTCGTGTTGAAGACTTTCTTACGAGGTTGAGACTTCAGATTCTTGGTTCTTCATCATCGAATCAGAACTTTTCTGGATTGGCTTAAAGCCTTTGCCGCTTCTTTTTCGGTGAACAACGCCCAAAGGCTTTTCTTCTTCGCAAACCGTCGGCGAAGAACGGCTTGTTCCAACCTTTAGTTCTAGCACTTTCGGTTCTCTCTAGCAACATCAAACATGGTTTCTTGAAACTTCGAGTGTAAATAAAGCTTCTCCACCGAGCGAACTTCATCTTGTCGTTAACCGACTTCTTTTAAGGCTTTGGCTAGGTTATACATTTCGGCATCTTTTCGAGCCTTTTCTCCAAAATGCGTGCAATAACTTCCCGAGGTCCTCATTTGGTCTTTCCCTTCGCACCGTAATTTGGAAAAAGTCCGAGAATCTTTGTGTCCATGATGATATTGCTCTTTTGCTCACACAAGAACCTCCTCCGCTGCCCGATCTTGCTCATCTTCGACCTCACGATGTAGTTCTTAGCCACATAAAATTCTTGAACAAATGGGCAACGGCCGAGAGTGCTTCTTAAACATCTCTGTCATCTTGGTCATAAAGCAATGAGCTCATTTCCTCAACAATGATTTGATCATCACTTCATTCCTCTCGCCAATTTCACCTTTAGAAATGCGATTGACTCTGGTGCTACGTTTCATTTCAAAGATCGAGCTCGACCTTGACTCCCTCCAAATTTTCATTCGACTTATCTTCCATGGATGTCATCGTGAGGTCGAGTGTTTTGGATTAGCACCATTTCTTAAGAGTGACTAAGACTTTCCATCTTCTCGAGCTTGGTTGGCCAATGTTTCTTCCATCTCGAGCAATCTTGATCATCATTGGCTCAACCTTCTCAAGTTTCTCCATCAAGGGGTGAGATCAATCTCGGGGAACCTTCGCACCTATACGTGAATGAATGATCATCTCGAGCTTCGGGCCATCGAGCTCCGGTCTCTAAGTGAGCCTCGATCTGTTTTATCGAACAATTCAGATTAAAGATAGGACTTTTCGATAACTTTGACATAATTGTTAATAGTGCGAAAAGCGTACCAAGAGTCTTAACCGATATGAGGTTGACCAATTGGGGTTGATCGGCTGTAAATCTCCTTCTCCATCTCGGAGGCCGATCCTCGGCATCTCCCTGTTGGTCCCCATCTCCATCTTGAGATTTGTCTCCATTGCTAGGGGCACCAACTTGATCGCTTCTCCTCTCCGGCTATCTTATCTCAACCAACTCATCAAAATCGGAGTTTTTCATCCCCGAGCTTTGTTCTCAACGAACGAGAAGTCGGACCGGGAAAGGCTGTCTCTCATTCCACTAGTCTTCTCCGAGATGCGGCAATATCAAGCATCTCGGGAAGAGTCGATTGAGGATGAACATAGTCGACCTTAATCGAAGAAGATATCTTGCGGATCGGTATGGTATTTGAGCTCGGGGTAGTGGTCGAGGATGAACCGTTCCTTTGCTCCTCCTTCGCCTTCTTGACCTCGCCTTCTTCCATCTCGGGCTCGGTCGGGTTGAAGCATCGGTGAGGATCAAAAGTAGATCACTCGGGAGTTCATCAAGAATATTACGCTCCTAAGTCTCGGTAGCCTTGAGCGTTGTGCGGTCGAGTCCCTCGATTTGCATCGGAGTGGGTTATGAGGGCTGGTATGCGTCCTCGAGTTGATTCTGAGTTGGCTCTTCTGTTATCTCGAGCCGAGCACTTCTTTGGTAGGAATCTACGAGGGCTGAGTTCCTTTGAAAATTTCCTAAAATTTTCTGAACTTAGTGATGTCTCGAGCACCTCGGAGAAGACACGCTCCTCGATTTGTTCTTGTGCCTTAGAGATAACTGAGCCCAAAACTTGCAATGGCGAACTCTGGCGGTTTGGCCCTCGGGTTGAATCTCTTCGACTGTTTGCCATCTTCATCGGTGAGAACCACCAATCTTCGCGCTTGGGGGCGAAGGTTTTTACCTTTTCAACTTCTCACCTTGCTCCGTCTTTGCCTCCAACAAAACCTTCCCACGATTTGTTGGGTCTCTTGGCAATGACCCAGCGACTTTTGGTGGTCTGCTTTCTTTTTCCTTCTTCCGCCGGATGGCGTGCTTCTTCACAACAATGGGCTTGAAGAGCACTTTGAACTTCAAGGAATGGGGTCGAATTGGCAAAGATATCCTCATCTCTCGCACATCTCAAAATATAAGCTATTTTGGTGGCATGAGTGGATCTTGCCTTTAATCGTGATCGCCCCGTCAACCTTCTTGAAGACTTTGGCTTGCTTGCTCATCACCGTGAATTAAAAATTTCGGTGAGTTGAAGTCGATTGGTGGGAGAAGCCTCGTTCGCCGCCATCAATCGAGCTTGAGTCTTGATGCGCTCAAAACTCCCGCCAAGGCTCATGATGCTCTTGCTCACAATATCCATCAAAACTTCGATATTGTGGCTTTAAAGTGCCTTTTATGCGATGTCGCCTCAAATTTCACGGGATTCTCGGCAATCCTATCTAAGTACTCTGCTCTCTACCCAACATATACATCGCGGGGATCCTCTCCTCTATCCACGAGCTCAAAAACATCATTTAAATTTTTTGGAATAATATACAAATCCCTCTCAAAATCGATGTATTTGGCCGAATGCTCTATATGTGATCTGATAATCGAAGAATGTATACCATCCTCTTCATCTATCCTCAAATTACAGATGAATTAGATTACCTCTTTTCGCATACTCGTCCGATGCAGTAAACTGCGACTAGATGGGTGATTTTTTGATCGAATCATATCTGAGCCTCCTCTTACGGCTTTGAGTTGGTTGTGCTATCGAGTGATACAACGAACTTCGTACCTGCGGCTTGTTGGTTTATTTAATCTCTCGAACAAGGTTGGGGCCATTTTAGAGATTGATTGAAGAAATGAAGATTTAGGGTTTGGAGTAATTCGGGCAAAGGGATTTTTTATTTGCGAGAGGATTTGAGAATGAAGGGTTTGATAAAATTTTTGGCTTGAATGGCTTATTGGGGTATATATAACCGAGATTGTGGGGAATCGCGTTGGTTAGGTGAAAAGCCGGTTGAGATTAATCTTCGATTAATCGGGTATCTGAAGCGAGCGATCTCGAAAAAGTAAGCCGCTTGATTTATCCTTATTGGTCAAGAGATGTAGCGAGCATTAAAATTTATTGACCTTCTTGAATTTCAAAGCGATCCACCAAAAAATATTCCTCGGTGTTTTGTATTTATTGCGAATGATTCTTGAGCTTCACTTAAGCAATAAATGAGTCGCTTGAGTCATTACTTCTTGGACTAATTTCCCTCTATCGGTCTTCTTTAGTCTTGACCTTGATAAAATGTCAAGTATGATCTTGAAATCTTGAATGGGTTGATATAACAGCGATCTTGACCTTCGAAATCTGAGTTTACTCGGTTAAGTATTTCCATTTTATCACGAGTTTCTTCCGGTAGAAGAAAACTTCATGCATCGAAAACCTTCAATTTTTGATTTTACTCTATACACTGGATCTAACATCCCTAATTCAATCGAAAGTTCGAAATCTTGATTCAACCAAAGGTTTAGTCAAGATATCGACTCTGCTTATCGATTATGAATTTTCTCCATCCTTATGTCCTTTTTCGACATGATCTCGATGAAGTGATGTCGATATCCCGCGTGCTTGCATCGGTGTGTAATAATACATTTTTTGTGAAATAGCAATGGCACTATTATTGTCACAAAATATTGGTACTTCATTGGCTACAACTTTATAATCCTCAATTGTTATGCAGGCAAAGAATCGACCGCAGCGACTTCCGCTGACCATGTATTCAAACTTCGGTAATCTTTGGTTGCTCTCGAGGTCTGCTTTCTTAACCCGAAAACCAAGATATCACCACTTCCTAGAAATTGACAAGTTCTTGTAGTGGACTTCACAATTCACGCAACCTCCATGTCGACATCGAGTAACCCGGTTAATTGAGGTTATCATCGGTGGATACCATAATCCTCTATTCACGCGTGCCCTTAAGAGATGCCCAAGATCTTTTTGGCGACCTCCATGTGACTAGCCTTAGGATTAGCTTGGTATCTTTCACATATCCCAACAACAAATGTTATATCCGGCCTACTTGTTGTGAGAGAGAGCAATGATCGATGATTCCTCTTATAATCGATTATGACTTCTTGATTTGCCTTGAATCGGGGATCCATCTTGTAGTTAGTATTCTTGGGAATCTAAGCGCATTGCAATCTATTACACCATATTTGGCAATCGGATCTACGGTGTACTTTGCACAGTTGATGAAGATTCATTCCTTTGATTGTTTCACTTGAAGACTGAAAAAAATTCATCTCTCCCATCATTGACATCTCAAACTTGCCTTTCATCGGTGTTGAAAACTTTTCACCACGGTGATGGTTTGGAGATCAAAAAATGATGTCATCAACATATATCGAACTAGTAAGATATCTTCCTCATCTTCTATCTGAGCGAGTTCTATAAAACTTGATCCCTTTGACAAAACCATGGTCGATGAAAGCGAGAAAGAGTATCATACCATGCTCTGGGTGCTTGTTTGAGACCATACAAAGCTTTTACGAGCTGTAAACTTGGTCATTCTGTTTTGAAACCGGAGGTTGTTCCATAAACCTCTTCTTTAAGCACACCGTTCAAAAATGCACTTTTCACATCCATTTGATGGTGTGAACTTCATGTGGCGGCATATGCAAGAAACAATCGATGGCTTCTAGTCTTGCAACGGGTGCAAAGGTTTCATCATAATCAAGCCTTCTTCTTGGGAATAACCTTGTGCAACTAGCCTTGCCTTGTTTCTTACAATGTTGTTGTTTTCATCTCTTTTATTCTTGAAAACCCCGCCGTTCCAATGACATCGTGCCTTTCGGTCTATCTACTAGCTCCCATACTTCATTCCTTGAGAATTGATTATTTCATCTTGCATAGCAATAATCAATGAGAATCTTGTGAAGAGCTTCACCAATCTCGGTAGAGCTCTTTCTCGATAGGAAGCAATGAGAATAATACACTCTCACCATGGAACCTTCTTGTTTTAACACCTTGGTTAGATCACCCACAATCGACTTGTAGGATGACTATCTAACCATTTCCTTCTTGATGTTCTGTTTGTTAGTATCCTCAACATTTGAAATGTTAGGTTGATTAATTGATAAACTTCGAGGGAACAACAGAAGGAGAAAGGGAATCATCTTCCTCGGGGAAAATTCTATTGAGAACATTGTCGGAGACATTTGTTCCCCTTTGGTTGATAGATTGGGAATTTGCCTCATTTTGTGACCACATCTTCATTGGCATCACATACCGAGTCCGAACTAGTATACATTCGGATTGGTCTGCTTTGGAGTGTTGGTTTTCCGAGTCTCACCATCTCGAGTTCCATCACGAACTTCTTTTTTCGAGTCCGAGTCACTCCAATCATAGGATGTGGTGACTTCTTCTTTTCGAGTTCGATGGATGATTTATCTTTACATTTAGGGCTTAATCTGGTGATCCTCTTAGTCGATTATATCGCATCATGTTCTGTTTTCTTCCGAACACAAGTAGATTCATCAAAAAACAACATGAGGTGTTTCCTCCACAATAAGAGTCCTCTGGTTGTAAACTCTGAAAGCTTCTTGACTTGAGAATATCCTAAGAATATTCCTTCATAAACTTTACTATCAAATGTTTTCAAGCCGATCTTTACCATTATTGTGTATGAAACACTTGCAACCAAACACACGAAAAGAAAAAACAAGAGGCTTCTTTCATTCCAAAGCTCGTAAGGTGTTTTGCCTTGACTCTTGGTCGACATGGATGCGATTACGAGAGAAAGATGCGGTGTTGGCGACTTGACCCAAAATCTTTTAGGAATATCGACCCATTTATCATTGTCATTGCGAACTTCTTTTGAGTCCTATTCTTCTTTTCAAAGAACACCATTTTGTTGAGGGTCCTTGCGGTGATGTTTCATGTGAAATTCCATTTCTTTGCACAATAATCGGATATGATATGATTTATAAATTCGGTTCTTTGTCGGATCGATTTTGACCACACTCGATTTTTTCTCAATCTTGAGCCTTTTCGATGAATTATGGCGACTTAGTCTCGAGTCTCTCTTTCTTCTTGAGTAAGAATATGACTTAAGTATATCTTGAGTAGTCATCAACTACTACCAATGTGTATTTCACGCCATTAGTGCTTTTTGGTGTTATAGGACCAAAAGATCCATATCGATGGCGAAGTATTCTTCGGTAGAAACATCTACTTTGCTTTTAAATGATGCTTTTATTTGTTTTCCTTTCTCGCACGCATCACAAATATGTTCCTTCTTGAACACTTCATTAGGCAACCCTCTCACAAGAGCCAATCTTGCAAGCTTGTTCGGGGTTTTGAAATTTAGGTGATTCATTCTTTTATGCCATAACCAAGCGGGTATCTGTGGAACTTTTAGCAACTAAACATGTATCTTTAGGAGTTGAACTCAATCGACAAGATACACATTCCCTTTTCTTATATCGATCGGTAATACTTTTACGTGATGTATCATCTTTCACAAAAACATAAGTTCTTAGAGAACTCAACATTAAAACCCCTTATCCGTAATTGGCTTATTGAAAGTAAATTATGCTTCAATCGAGATACATATGAAACACCATGGATATGAATCGAGTCGATTTCCAAAGTTCCATATCCTTGATCATCCTGGAGTTGTCTCCAAAAAGTGATCGTGGGCCTTTTTGTTCAACATAGTCCTTTGAGTATCTTCTTGAATCCCGTCATGTCTTGAGCATCCTTTGTCAAGATACCATACATCGGAGCTTTTTTTTCATCTCTGCTTTCATTAGTCTTTATGTGATCTTTAATCAACTTAGTGCCCTTGTTTTTCCTCGAAAAAGCAGATCAATTTTTAGGTACCCAATTTGTGTAGGGTCCTACAAGGTTAGATGTACCTTCGGAATCCAAATTTGCACGACAACTCTAATCACTTTAGAGTGGCTAATTTGTCTTCCATAAACATCAACATACACATTTACTACTCTACGGGTGCCTTAGCGGTTTTACGTGTGTATGTGTCTTTAGCTTTTAGCATGAACATGGGCTTTTGAATTCTTCTTTGGTTCGGGCCTTTTCATTTGCTTTGAAAAAGTCTGCGATCGGTCTAAATCTTTGATGTTTTGGGTTTAGATAACCTTTACCCCCCAGCAAGTGGGGTTCGGGTTATCTGTCTTTGAAATCTGGGTCTTTTCGATTATCTTGAGGACTAGGTCTCTTCGATTGAGAATGTCTCTGCTTTGAGTGTTTTCTCATCTCGAGGATTCCTCGATGGTTCGATGTGGAGCCTTTCGAGGTTTGTTTTTCTTAGCCTGAGGCTTTGAAGTACTCACGAAATTTTTTCAGCGAGTGCTCGGAGTTTTCTAGCCTTCACCGAGGTTTGGGCTTTCCCACCGATCATTCAGTTTCTTGAGACCATAGGTCCTTTTCCTTGTCTACAACCTTGGGCATTACTTGGGTTTGAAGTGTAGGTGCCTTTGGTTTTACAAAGATTGTCTTCTTGCTACTTGATGCGACATTCGGATGACCTTGTGAGGTTCCTGGAATATATCCCAATCCAGATTTTATAGTCCACAGATCTACGGTAACTCTCAATTTCATCTATAACATTAGATGCATTATTGATAGAGTTAACCTTACATGCACTATCCTCCTGATTCTGTAGAGTTTCATGCTTCTCGGAGAGGTCATTGAATTTAGTTACGAAAATTTGAATCTCTTGTTGGATTTCTAGCTTTTGATTAGGGTCATTATCAACTTCTCTTTCTCGAGAGTTGTACTTTCGAAACATCCGGTTCATCGGTAGCTCCATTAATTGAGAAGTGATTTAAGTATTGCTAGAGTCTTTCCATTTTAGATTTTTGACTTTTCGGTTTCTTATTACGCTCTTGAGTTCTATTTAGCAGTTCTTGTAAAGCGGCATAGTCCTTCATGATTCTCAAAAGAATCCATCGAGGTCAAAATAATTTTTTTCGGTGGAACTTGAAAACTCTTGTCTTTAGTGTAGGAGCAACAACGAGAGAAAGAAGAGTTTACCTCCTCAATGGCCATCGGGACCGGATGTCATCACTTTCCTTTATGCGAGAATATTTCATCGAAGAGCTAGATCCTCCTCCGAGTGTTCTTCTACGCAACCATGGACTTTTTTTGCTAGAGAACATCTTGTCTCTTTTTATCTTGCCTTTCTCTTCTCTCCTTAGCACTCAAATCTGGACAATCATCTTTGGAAGTGACATTTCTTTTGGCAATTATAACATCTGTTGGTATCATCATCGATCACTTTCTTCTTTAGGACTTGGAGTCCTTCCTCTTGGATGAAGATCCCTCGACTTTTCGGGTCCTTCTTCTTCTCGGTTGATCGTCCTCGGGTTTCTCTGGTTTTGTGGGTTCTGTAATAGTTTTTGTATTTTCTAAATCTACTATTAAGTCTGTCAAAACCTCCTTGCTATCGGTCTTTAGCTTTTTCCTCAAGCTCATCGAGTTTTTTGGCATGGGGTTCTCGGACTCTCTAGTTTTTACATGTTTTATCTTTGGCTTTTAAAGCCACATTCTTACTAGATGATGAATCATCTTTCTTTGTCGACCTTTTTGGATTTCTTATCAATTACAAATTCATAGGCCTTATTTCGGAGAGAAGACTTGTTGGTATGGCGTTGAATTAATGTTCTTGGTGTTTTCAATCACCCTTTGCATGAATATCCCGTTTCTTAGAAAGACCTCTAAGAATTTTCAATGCAACTTCTCTTTGTGGATATTTCTTTCCAAGTGCATTTAGATCATTCATGATCTTTAGTGAATCGACTTCAATTTGTCTATTGATTCACCATCATCCATTTCAAAACTATCAAACTTTCCAATTGCTTTTGAAAGTTTGTTTTTCTTTTATATGATATGTGCCTTGGCACATTCATTTAGTGTATCCCAAATCTCTTTAGCGTTATTACGGTGAGAGATCATTCCCATCACACCATCATCAATTATCTTTATATAGTGTGTCTTTTGCAATGTAGTCTAGATTGACTAACTTTCTCTCCTCAGAGTGGGTTGGTCATCGGACTTAGGAAATCTGCTCTAGGATCAATTCTCTCATCTTACATTCTCAGGGATTCACCCTGATGAAATTGGAATGGTCCTTGAGAGACCACTCTCCACATCACGCTCATGTTTGGAATATAGGTGAGCTGCATTCTCGATCTCCATGATCATAGTTCTCCCACCGAGAACATGGGAAGTTTTTTAGAAGACATTTTTATCCGAGCTTTTTAAAAAATTCACCAAATAAGATCGATTCAGATAGACCACAAGTATTTTTTTAGCAAAATAAAACTTTTTGGTCAACAAAGCAGTGGTCAAGTTGAACCTTTGCTCGATACCACTTGTTGGTCGGTGCAAGTAAAACGAGTCTTACACGTGTATGGGGGAATACGTGTTCGGTGTTTTTAAAACTTTTTCTTCGAGGTCATCTTGGGTGAGATAATCACGAAGATTAGGTTACGAGAAGCACAGATCGCTCGAGTCAAAGTCTCTCGAGATGGTGATGATTTTGCTTTTCGGATACCTCGGATAATCTAACCGAGTCGAGTGTCGAGATCTGAGTTGCTTGGATCGGATAACTAACTTCTTGAACCCTCGGAAGAGTAAGTTCGGTTTGGTAACTATCTCTGTTCTAGCTACTCGATCGTGCGGAATGGTTGGCCCTTTAGTTTATACTCGTTTTTAAAACTTTCTTTGAAAACCGCTTCTGAATGGAATTAGTGATTGGGCTGTGATTCAGGTTATGCAACCCGATTGGATTGATTCATTGAATATCGATTGAAAAAGTATGCTTTCAAATTCAAGTCGATATGCAGTTAAACCACGGATAAAAAAGCAATAAACAACACAATAATTATAGTGGTTAGAGACTCAAGCTCCCTCGTCCACTCTCTGCGATCCTCGAGAAATTCACTAATCCTTACGAGCTTTTACGACTACCTCGTAGTTTACTTACTCAACTTCGTACCTGAGCTTTTCGACTACTCCACGTAGTTTACTTACTTAACCGACCTTGAGCTTTTCGACTACCTCCGTAGTTTACTTACTCAAACACAAACAAGCTTTAGACTACCCCTGTGGCTTACTAACTTCTCCTCTAGAGCTTTACGACTACTCGGCGTGGTTTACTAACTCTTTACAACTCTTCTCACCAACAAACACACTCCAACTACCTTCTCAAGGGTTTGGGGTTTCTCGGTTGGTTTCAACTAGGATGAGATATCCTTTACAATGAAGTACAATGCAAAGGGTTAGGATATCTCGACTAAGTTTTGGATAAATCTTATCAAGCTAGGCTTAGTTTAGTGAGCTCTCTTCAATATAGAAGCACTTGGGAAATTCTAAGTTTTTTGAGTGCTTTAACTTTTCTTGAGAATAAGTTTGAGCTCTTGAGTTTGCGTATAAATTTCCGTAACCTTACAATGTAGAGGTCACCCGGTATTTATAGGCATACACCAAGGTTACTTTTGAAAACTATCCGTTGGAGAGATAACCGTGAGTTTCCTCTTATGGTGTGTGAGAGCGACTATATTTAGGGTTTGAAACTCCTAACACGTTTTAGGTAATAGCCTTACATGTGGTAGGTCTTCACTTTTTTTGCGTCTGGAACTTTTTGTACATCGACATCTTTTAAATGACACATCTTTTGTCGATTGTCGATTATGGTACATTGTTGTCTTTCTCTTTTTGACTTTTGTCTCGGTAAAGGTAGACACCTTCAGCGGCTCTTTTTGTTACAAACTACGAGTTTGATATAACCTTAACAACACTTACGACTTAGTTCCTTTTATGCGCATTTTTGAATGTCTTGGCAAATATTTATTTTCTAAGGAATCGCGATCTTACCGATATTGCATCCTTCGGATAGATATATTCGATTGCCTCGGAACATTGAGGTTTATCTTGAGCATTGATTACATTCTTGAGTCTTGATAATTATTGTGCCGCCGATATTCTTGATCTTGATCTTTGATCTTGTGTCTTGAGTCTTGAGGTCTTGAGTCATCTTTGATATCAACTGAATCTTCATCTTTGAGTCTTGATTCCTCGATATCATCTTGAGTCTTGATATCTCGATTTCTCCTTGAGTCTTGAGATACTTTCGATTTCTCACTAAGTCTTGATTCTCGTTTCCCTCTCGAGTCTTGAAAACCAGATTTCATCTGAAAACCGGTTTCTTGAAACATATCTTGAGTTCTTGAGTCTTGAACCTATCACGAACTATATCTGGCGACTATACATTTTGCGAGATAACATCACGAATACTCTAAAACCGAATCGACTCAACTATCAAGATCATTCTGAACATGTCATATTCAGTGGTTTTTGGGATCTTAATCAAAATCATATATCTTTTATTAAATTCATCTCCCAACAGTATATATTAATAATACAAGCCCCACTTATATAAAATTATTTATTATTCACTTATTTAAATATACCAAGCATTATCATGAGATGATATTTGAGCAGATGATGTGTATATGTTGGCCACTGATTATACACTGAGGGCGAAAGGGGCGACTTGGGGGTAATGCGATCAGAGAAACTGGCGTAGACTACCCAGAGTAGGTCACCGTCTTATAATTACACGCAGGGCCGATTCTAAGAATTCACAAGCCTGAGTTGACTTTAATATTAGACCCCTCATAATTTTAAAGCCTAAGTCTTGTATTTTACCAGACACTGCACTTTATGTGCATTTTAGAAGCGTCGACTTTTTTATCTTTGAAAAAATGCAATTTATTTACACTGAAGCATGCAACTATTAATATGAAAAAATAGTCGCACGCTTCATTGTAGAAAAGTTGCATTTTTCAGTATAAAAAGTCACACATTTTTAAAATGCACTATGAGTGCACGGTGCACTTGGGTATATATGAGAGTTGAGACCCACTCAATTTTATTTTATGTGTACTCAAAAGTCTAAACAATACAAAATTCTAAATAATGTATAATATTTTTTAAAAAATGGTTTGTTTTATCATTTGTTGCAAGTGTACCACAAGTTTAAGTCACTTCTTCATTATCAAATTATTATCCTCTTTTCTTCATCCAACAAATTATAAATTAGGCTACCTCGATTTTGAGTCAAATCTTTAGTCATTATTAATTTTTTCAGACATATACCTAGAAGACATGATACTGTACTATATAATTAAAAACTAAATAAATAAATTATATATTATTTAAATATTATCTCACTTAGATGACATGATACTGAAGATATACTATACAATTAAAAGCTAGATAAATATATTATATATTATTTAAATATTATCTCATTACTATACAATTAAAAGCTAGATAAATAAATTATATATTATTTAAATACTATCTCATTATTAATAATATGATTGCTCCATTCATATTTGATATAAGCTAGATAAATAAATTATATATTATTTAAATACTATCTCATTATAAATAATAGGATTGCTCCATTCATACTTGATATGAGGAGGAGCAGCAACAATGGCCACTGGGCCAATACAGTATGTAATAAAGAAGTTTGCATAATATATATATATATATATATATATATATATATATATATATATATATAATTATGGGCCCATAAAATTGATGATTATTTTAGGTTCGAGACGATCCACTCATCGGCCTCAAGAGAGGCGGCGTACTGATTACCGGAAGGCGGCGGGAGACCCGACTCATTTTGACTGATTACGGAAGAAGGCGACACAGGAGTGGAGGTGGCGGGGAGACCTATGGCTATCTAAATAGGCTAATGTTTTATATATATGATGAGCTCGGTCCGGTGTATAACAGGGTGCCACGGACCCTAATGAGTGTTACATAAATAAATTTATGATTTCAAATGGGAGTGCATAGGGAGGTTTTCATGTCATGCCATGATATGTAGTGACGTGACATATTTATTGGACAAGCTGTTGAGCTTCTGCAGATTTTGAGAGTTGTGTACATAGATGACGACCTGTTCGACATACCTTAGCTTATCTTTGTCTAGGTAAACTCATTTTATTTGTATCTTATAAAACTCATGCTTATATATCTTATAAAAAAAATTGATAAACGATTCATTCATTTGCATTTTGCAACAATATTAATTACTCCTCCGTCTCAATTACATAGACTACATTTTCTTTTATAAATGTCCTAGTTATATAAACTTGTTTCCTTATAATTATTTTCTTAATTATCACTTATTAAATAGGATTATAATATAAATCTTATTATATTTTATTAATTGTTTCAATATAATTTGTTAATTTTTTTTTAAATAAATCTATATAATTGGGATAGAGGATGGAGTGCATACTTATATATGTAGTCTTTTCATTGCATGATTGAGCTTGGGCCATCTGTGAAATGTGGGGCTGAGCTTTTACTTCCATATGTAACACAAGCCCAACGATCCTTTGTCATATGACCCATCGTACGCGCTTTTATATTTTGAATAGGTTTTTAGTGAAATTATTTATGAATATTCTACAATTTTTATATTTTGAATAGGTTTTTAGTGAAATTATTTATGAGTGGTCTCACCAATGTCTTTGGGTGTCATTGCGACTCATGTCATTTTAGAAGCTTCAAGAAGAATCAGACAAAATGTAACGTGCAACTATTCCAAACAGAAGCATGCAACTATGTTCCCATATTAACAGTTGCACTTTTTTTTGTGTAAATAAGTCGCACTTTTCATCATAACAAGTTGCACGCTTCTAAAATACACTATGAGTGCACGGTGCACCTGGGTATCACACGGGCGAATGAGAGTGCTTTCTTGATTCAATCCCCGTCCACTGACAATCTCCTCATTTTCCAAGGCTTCAACAATTCTTGATGCTTGTTGTTCTCGTAACATATCTTTTCGCTTACAAGATCCCCCAACAACATTAACCACATGAGAAATCAAAACATAGAGTTCACAAATACGAATATGATTTTTCGCCACACCTACAAGAGCAAGTTGAAGTTGGTGCACAAAACAATGGACATAATACGCTGTTTTATTTTCTTGCAAGATAAGAGCCTTTAATCCATTAAATTCCCCTTGCATATTACTTGTTCCATCATAACCTTGTCCTCGCAACATGGATATATTTAATCCATGTGAATTTAAAAGATCTTCGAGTGCCATTTTTAGTGATAGAGCACTGGTACACTCAACATGCTTAAATCCCAATATTCTTTCAAGCACGCAACCTTTCTTATCCACGAATCTTAGGACTACTGCCATTTGTTCCTTTATAGACACATCACGAGAATCATCAAGAAGAACGGAAAAAAACCCATCACCAAGCTCATCAGTTATAGCTTTTGTCGTTGCGGATGCACAAGCATTAACAATATCTTTCTGAATATGAGGAGCTGTTAACTTGAGAATTTTAGGAGCATTTTGAAGGGTAACTCTTCTAACATCCTCATTATTATCTGCAAGGAATTTCAGAAGTTCCAAAAAATTGCCTTGATTATCCGACTCTGTAGATTCATCATGACCACGAAAAGCAAGTCTTTGTTTCAAAAGCCATCTAACACAATTTATCGAAGCATTTAGCCGAGTACAGTAATCTTTTTTTGCTTCATCAGTCATTTTAACAAAAGTTGTTTCAATATGCTGCTTCTGGTTGAGCAAATCTCTACACTTACTCAAAGCATGATTGTGAGCACTATTGATAGTTCCCTCGTGCGTACGGAACTTATATTTATTCTTCCAATCCTTGAAACCTTCAATTACAAATGTATCACCGCCTCCTTGCTCGCCACATTCATCTTTGAATAGATAACAACAAAGACAAAAACAAGCATCTTTAGTTATGCTATATTCCAACCAACTATATTCATTGAATCATAGACGATTGAATCTTCTCAATTTCCCACTAAAATCTGTTTGAGGGAACATCTTAAGATTAGGTTGGCAAGCACCATTTAAATAATAATTTCTCCGCACTCTCTCACGAATATTAGGATGATACTCAGTAATTCGAGGTCTTTTACCCGGATCTGATGGAAGTTCAGGCAAATCAGAATTTTCATGAATTGTATTTTGGGGTAGTTCACTAAAGCTTTGCGAAGAAGCGATGTTTACTAGCGTATCCACAATGTTCATTAGTGTACCGGACGCGCTGCTTTGCATAATCGCATCAGATAGAGATGGAGATGGTTGTTTATCAACTTTATGAAAATACTTGTGAATAGACATGCTCTGCAATAATCAAAATTACAAAACAATATTAACTTATTGATGAAATAGAGATTAAATTATAGATATTTTAATTTTTAATTATACTACCTCATAAATACTATCATCAATAAGCTGCTAAGCATAAATTACAACACAATTGTATCATGTATAGTGCTTAGCATACATCATACACCCTCTGCCAAATGCCACATTTTGTATATAGGCCATTATTACATTGCATTAATATTTTAATATGAACAATTGAAGTTTTAATGGACTGACGGTTGTTTAAGTGGTGGTCATTGGATGCACTTAGTCCATTGGATGAAGGTCAATAGTTTAATTAGTGGTGGCCTGGTCCTGGTGGGTGACACTGAGTCACTGACACCTAAATTTATATCTAATGTAATTATGTAAGCCATTATATACATAAACCCTTGCAGGAGCAGAAGTACCAAAAACCAAAAACAGAGCACACTATTATTGCCTAAACAAATTGATTATTCTTCGCCATAAACAAAACCAATATTGCCTAAACAATTTCTAGTGACCAAAACTTGCACAATAATGTTAGATTAAACCATCAAATTTTAATTTCTACTGATTTAAACTTAGAAATTTTTGGAGAAATCCTCAAACAAATTTACTCCGAAAAGGCGAAAACGAGCACCAAGAAATCTCTACCTCTTAGTTCAGTTCAATCGAGCAAAAAAAGAGTCACAAAACACCGAGTAGACCGACACCGTGCCCTTCTTTCTCAGTTCTTGTTCACTCCGCAAAGGAGAGAAGACAAGGGTTTGCTTGTTTTCAGAATTGGGGGAATTATGTAAGACCGTCGATTGTTTAATTTTAATAAAAAATAATTTTAAAATTTTTTAAGGATATATATGGTAGTTCATGTTAAAATTTGAGGTGGGGCACTTGCCCTCCCTGAACCAGGCGTACGTCCGCCCCTGCAGACGAATTATATAATACTTCAAGTTATTTGTATTTTACTCGTTAATTTAATACTACTGTATTTTGATCCGACTGCCCATACATTAAATTAAGATCTAAATTGAATAGGTTTGATGCAAGTGCCAAATTTAAGTGAATGGATCAACATTTCCACCTCAAGTGGAGAAATGAGAATTTGTCCCATCCCTTTCAAAATCAGAATCTGGACAAGTAACAACCCATCAAACATTGACTCACTCTTTTTTATTTCTTTCTTTAATTATTTTTATGCTAAACAAACTTTGACTCAATATTTATTTATTTAATCAATCACTGTATAATAATCATCTCGTCCCATAACACATTGTGAGGAATTTTGGGCACGTACATTAAAAAAGATGTATAAATGAGTAAAGTATTGTGGAATCCTAGAAATAACAATATTTTATATACATATGTGAATATCATGGGAATGAAATTTAATAAAGATTTTTTTCAATAAATGTTCTAAATTAACCAACTATATCCTAAACACTAAATAATAAACTCTAAATTATGATCTATTTGAGCTGGGTGAACCACAAACTAGTCGGACAGAGTAAACAATGAACTACTCAATTTTGTATTATATTCATCAATTATAGAATTTGATTAAAAATTAAAATTTTGGTATCTATACAAATTTGCATACTAGATTTTATTTTTTATTATTATGTAAAAATGTTGTTGTTTTTTTTTTTTTTTAACTCTGTAAAAATGCTGTTGAACGTCCTAATAAAAAAAATATATGCAATGTCTGGTGGGACGTAGGAAAATTCAACTGCCCCCGTAAAATATCTTGCTCCTGCCCGTTGTCATCCCCCTTCAGGAATGGTCAGAGCCATATTACCCCCTTTATTAATGTCAAAATGAGAACGTGAGCCATTTTCCTCCATCACCACAACCACCTCTTCCACGGTGGTTCACGGCGGCGCTCCACCGTGTATCATACGAAAGACCTCTTGATAAAGGAGAAAAATGGGGCATGGGCTAAGCTGCAAAACTAGAGAAGAGCAGGGACTGTTCAGTGCAGTTAAGGTGGGCGATTTGGAGACTGTTGAAGCAATTTTAGAAAGGGATTCATCTCTTATTTATTGCACTGCCTATGATTGCAACTCGTCTTTGCATATCGCTGCTGCTAATGGCCAGATAGAGGTGGGGTAATTTTTTTTTTTGAAATATAGTTTACTTCTTAATTTAGGTTTCTTTGGATTTATGAAAGTCATAAATTTGTGTTTGGTAGGTTCTTTCGTTCATTCTGAATCGATCGGTGAAGCCGGATTTATTGAATCGGAATCAGCAGGTTTCACTTATCTTCTATTTATTGATTTTCTATTTGTTAATTTGATTTTGATTAGTTTCATAGATGAGTTAATCTTCTGATATTTGGTGATTCTGGTATGTATAGACTCCATTGATGTTGGCCGCAATGCACGGCAAGATCTCCTGTGTAAAAAAGCTAATTGAAGCTGGTGCAAATGTTTTGTTCCTTCTTCATCACTTTAATTCATATATGATTAATTAAATTTTTGATTATGAACTTATTGTTACCCTATGAATCCTGGGGACAGATTTTGATATTTGATTCAGTTTATGGAAGAACCTGTTTGCACTATGCTGCTTATTATGGCCACTCGGATTGCCTTCAAGTTATTCTTTCTGCAGCTCAAACCTCCCACGTTTCAGTCTCTTGGTACGATCATCTTCTAGATTGATATCTAATTAGTTCTTCAATCTTGATAATGATCTTATGTTTTGCAAACAATTTTTTATAGGGGTTATTCTCGTTTTGTGAATGTGAGAGATAATAAAGGAGCAACACCTTTGCACTTGGCTTCTAGACAAGGACGCCATGAATGTGTTCATGTGCTGTTGGATAACGGAGCTCTTGTTTGTGCCACAACTGGTGGATATGGGTAATCTTGAAGTGATAAGTCTTTAATCTTGTGTGTGAGATATGGTTTTTTTCTGATGGGTTTTTGTATTGTGCAGCTTCCTGGGTAGTACTCCCCTTCATTTGGCTGCAAGAAGTGGTTCTCTTGATTGCATAAGAGAATTGCTCGCTTGGGGTGCTGATCGACTTCAAACAGATGCATCAGGGTATTTTCTCTTCAAACAAATAACAATACTGAATTAATATTTCTTGGTTTGTAACTTATGTTATCAGAAGCTGATCACTGAAAACCATAAATGAGAGTCTTGAGACCTTTTCTTTTAGGCAAAAACTTCTATGCAAACTGGTTCAATTTTGACCAAAGTTTGACTCCTTCATTAAAAAAACACCGAAATAGTTAATGAAAAGTATTAGTTCACACAAAAGAAAGTATTAGTTTGTAAGGTGAACAACATTAGCACTTGTTCAATATACAACTAATACTTTTTATCACATGAGCTGATACTTTTCTTCACAAGAACTAAAACTTTTTACCACTTTTTCAATGATTTGCGAAAAAGTGTAGAAAAACGGATTGGTTGAATTTTTTAGTCAAAATTGCACTAGTTGCATGGTGCAATTGGTGTGTTGAAGTATTACTCTTTCTTTCATGGTGGGTTTTCTTCACAACTGAATCATTCACACTACTAAGCTTACCATAGTTGGAAAAGAAGTTGAAAGCAAGTAAATATCCCAGGCATTTAATTTGCATGGTTATTGTTATGATGCATGAAGATCCATTAATTTCTTTCTGACTTGGATATTTGTTGATTGTGGTGCTTCTTTATTGGATAGATTTTCTTTTACGGAAGTGTATAATACGAAAACCTGATATTCTGTACGTGATTTAGGAGAATACCTTATACAGTAGCATTAAGGAAACACCATGGAGCGTGTGCAGCTCTGCTGAATCCGTCATCTGCAGAGCCTCTTGTGTGGCCGTCTCCTTTGAAATTTATAAGTGAGCTCAATCATGAGGTAAAAGCTCTCTTAGAACGTGCTTTAATGGAAGCTAACATGGAGAGGGAAAATGTGGTCTTAAAGGGGACAGGTTACTCAATGCCATCTCCGTTGGAGTCTGACTCTGGGAATGATAATACGTCCGAGGTAATTTTTACCGTTCTCTCATTAGATTCCTCTTTTCACGTCACTTAGTATTATAATCTTGCGCAACACATATTTGAAGTACTTATAAGAAAATTTCGTCCAACTTCCATTTATCTACTGAGAATATTCATTTGGAACATAAGGGTGTCATTTGTATTTCCAGCATTAAAAAAAATCAAGTTTTATCGTTCACCAGGGTAGGGGTGTGTAGAAAAAGATGATTCAATACATCTTGAATCAAAAGAAAGAGAAATCTTATTGAGAGGAAAATTGTTTACAATCGTAGTGAAAGAAAGTGAATTTGAATCAACGAATTAGAAAACCCTAATCTGATCTATTTATATACAAAGGGTAAAACAACACATAAGTGGTAAAGTACTAGTTGGTCCAACTAAAAGTATTAGTTGGTCAGACTTGGTCAATATTGCTTATTAGGGTGTGTAATGATTGGTTCGGTAACCGAATTGCATAAACCAAACAAGCCGAATTTTTTAGAAAATCCAAACTAAGATAAAAAAAATCAACATTGTCCCGCTTCTGCAGTCTTCTCTGATCTATATGAAAAGAATTTAAATAACAATGTTGATTTATGCAGACAAGCGAGGAAGACGTTTGCTGCATATGTTTCGATCAAGTATGCAACGTAGAAGTTGTAGAATGTGGACACCGGATGTGTGCACATTGCACGCTCACTTTATGCTGCCATAACAAGCCCGATCCAACGAACTCTTCTCCTTCCATACCACTTTGCCCTTTCTGCAGGAGTAGCATTGTCAAATTGATTCTTGCCAAGGGTAAAACTGGAAATGATAAAGAGTTGACAAAGCCTCAAAAATCTCGGAGGTCGAGGAACTCGAGCGAGGGAAGTAGCAGCTTTAAGGGCATATCAGCAGTTGGGTCGTTCCGGAGATTGGGTCGCGGGTCGGGCAGGATAGCGGCTGAGAATGAAGATAAACCGTTGAGCCTGGATTGAATAGGATTGGTGAATGAGAAGAATAAGCAAAATGCGTTTTTGCAGGTTTGTGTTTGCTGAGTGGAATGTGTGAAGCGTGGTTTTGAATACAACTTTGCAGCAGGGTCGTGTTTCAGGGGTTAGTTTAGTTAGTTGGTTGAATCAGGAAGACCAATTCTAGCTTTGAAATGTATATACATATATATGTAATCAAACTTGTAATACTTGAGATCTTGTAGGATATGTTTGTTTTTGAGATTTATTGTGGATTTATGGATTGAATTTTGAATATTTTTGATTTCACATACCCATTTAATACAATTCTAAAATCAGGATTCCAAAATCTAATTTAAAATCTAACTTAAACCTTACATTTGCACTTATTCCCATTAATAATAATAGTATCATTTTTACACAATTTTCAACACAATTACTCAATCATTCAATCATTATTATAATAATATAATAATGCAAATCAATCAACTTTTTTAACAATCCTATATAATCTTACCCTATTAAATCTCAAAACAAACATACAAATTTACTATTCATTAGAATTTTAAAATCCTAGATTTTAAAGTCCAGGATTTTCCCCGCCCACTGTAAGCCCAAAACAAACACACCCGTAAGAATTTGAACCGGCTTCATGAGTGCCCTCACCCACTATGTCTTATGAATTGTGTTTCTGGGACAAAGTTTCAAGTTCAATTATTTAACCAAAAATTAAAATTTAAAGAGGCACACTTGCATGAGATCGTCTCATGGTGAGTCGGGACATAAGTTGAACATCAACACTTTAACACTCTGAGAGGGGTGGATGTGGTTTATGCTAAGTTGTACCTCGTCTTATGCATGCGACCGTCTCATATAATTTTTTGTCAAATTTAAATACACGCAAGACAATAAGAGTAATGACCTTATTAAATACCAGACCAAGTCTTGTATGCAACCAGGTGCACCGTGCATTTTAAAAACATACAACTTGTTATATTGAAAGATGCAGCTTATTTACACTGAACCGTGCAACTATTAATATAAAAAAATAATTGTCTGGTTCAATATAAATAAATTGCATGTTTTAATATAACAAATTATATATTTTTAAAATGCACAATGAGTGCACGGTGCACACGGATGCACATGATAACCAATTTAAATACCATGAAGTATCACTACAATATCTTTTTGCAAATAATACATGTTACATATGTCATACAAATATATACTCCATACTAGTCATTTGTGTATACAAGATGTCGAAAATGAAACATTATTTTTAATCAAAAGTTTGTATATAAAAAAAATGGGTGGCCAATCGGAGGCACGAAAAAGTAAACACCAAAGTAGTGGATAGATGTAGCAGTAGTGATCAGCGCGTGGTATTAGTAATTTTTTAACTAAATCAAATCACCAAGTGTCGTTTGATTAATAAGCTAGAATAACCAGGTGGCTGCTTAGTCCATCTGGCCAGTGAACTCCTCGTTTGAGTGAGAGACACATGTTCAATTCCATTTAGTAATGAATTTGGAGTTATAGAAGTTATAAGATGGATTGGTGATTTTTGGAGTATTTGGGTGCTTGGTGTACTAACTACTAACAACTAAATTAATTCAAAAAAAAAAAAAGAACTAATTAAGAATGTCAAGTGGATAACCCAGGTGGTTAGAATTCCACCATTTAAAACCTCGAGATCTTGGGTTTCGAGACATGGAAAGAGAGAAAAAATTTATCCCCTCTATGATGGTTCCCTTGTGGTGGGGTGGTGATTTCCATCTTATGGGCATGTTTGTTTTGGATTTATAGTGGACGTGGGAAATCCCGAACTTTGAAGTCCTAGAATTTCAAAATCTTAATAAATAGTTAAGATGTATATTTATTGTGAGATTTTATAGGGTAGGATGATAAGAAAATTGATTGATGTGATATTATTATATTATTTTGAGTGTATTGAGAGAATAGAAAAGTAGATGATGTGAGTGTATAGAGAGAATAAAAAGTAGAGTAGTAGTTGGTGATGAAATAGAGTAGGGTTAATAGGATTTCAAAATCCTTACTTTAAGTTTCAAAACAAAAGAGGGTTTGAGATTGTAAAGTTCAAAGTCCGGCCGGAATAATCACAAAACAAACATGCTTTAGTGATTGCAGTTCAAACATAATTGTAGACTTTTTATGTGATGAAGAAAGTACTCCCTTGCTTTGTTTTGCATAGTTGTTGTGTATTAGTATTCCGTCCAAACTCCAAACATCACTCTACACTCAAAGAAAATGTGACTTGTTGTTTATACTATTTCCTTTTACAAATCAATATATCTAGAGACTTACAACTTTTTAAGATAGGGGTGGACATCCTTAAGGCAAGACAGTGCAAGTGTCTTGCCTGATTTTTCTCTTTTGAAAGTACCATATATATTTAATATTTTTTTAATTTTAAGAATACTCTTTAAAATTAAAACAAATAGAAGACCTCATGCAACTTACCGTTTCACCAATTTCTGACGTGTGGGTCTACCTACACAGTGTCGCTATTAACGCAGGAGGATAAATGGATAGTAAGAACGATTACTGATAGGCTTTTGGGTGAAATTCTTTATGTTAAGTTTTCCTATGAAATTGTAAATTGATTTTTTGCCCAATTTTCTTAACTAGTCTTTCATACACTTATATATGGAATATTCTATAATATATTTGGAGTTTGCAATTTTTTAGAGTGGTTATTAAATATTTTATTTGTGTACATAATTGTGAAATATTTTAGTGAACATTCTCAACTATTAAATTAAAATAATCTCCACTATTCATTCAAAATGTGAACTTCTATTTATAGTAGTAGTGATTTTTCATTAATAAATCATTCAAATTGTAATTAAAATAATCAATTATCCAAAAAAATTATCATTCAGAGTACGACAAACCGCTTTATAAATAGATCATAATCTATAATTATATAATACACCTACATATTCCTAGAATAGTTTTTCCGCTCTTTTTCTTGAACCGTTGATCGTAACTCAGTCAATCAATCTCGGCCATCCATTGCTTAAAGATTTATCCATAGTAACTTTGACCAATAATTTAATGAAATTAAATACGTCTTTAATAATATTTTATTTGCCCTCCAATCCTGACCTTTGATTTTATGTTCTTCTCATCTTGACCTTATAATTTTGTTGATAGAACATATACCATTTGATTATGTGCTTATTTCAAGGGCTAAATTATTGTTCTATCACCTATTTAAGGAGAAGGTTTACACTTCATTATTTTCTCATTTCTCTATCACTTCATTGCTTGAATTACATGCTTAACAAGTAAACATTGTAATAAGGTTCATCATTTTAGTTTTCAGTTCTCCATTATTTTATTGTTTCTTATCCAAAGTCATCTCCTTCATCCGTGTTTATTCTTGCTTGAATCTGCTAATTGTTATTTTGTAATTTTGATATATTTTTTTCTTTTTCATATTTTATTTTTCATCACTGTAATAAGGTATGCTCTTTATCGAGATCATAATTGTTTATCTTATCTTTCTCACGATTCCGAATAACTTCTTTTCGTACCTTTAATAAACATGATTCTCAATATCTAACATGATTCAACTAAGATGAATTAAACATCGATTTATATATGAAGTTTTAAAGACAATAGGAGTTTTGCATTAATTGCCATGATTTTGATCCTTCTAAACATCTCTATTATGGAGTAAAAAGTAAAGAAATTCATGTAGTCTGAGGAATGAAAAATTTTTTCTACATAAAGGTCCAACTTCGATAAGGAAGAATAAGATGATGGGTTTATGTACTCACCTTCACGCATGATGGGAATGGGCAACAAATCCAAAATTTGAGTTCATTATAATTAATTAATGCCACCATGCCAAAAAATAGAGGTCTTCCTGTTCCATCTTCCATCAAGTGTTCCATATGATTTTCATGAGACATTTAGCTCAATTACGATTAACGTCATAGAATATAAGAGACATGATTAAATTTGGAAACTAAAAGTCTCGCCCCTATTAGTTTTTTTATTCTCTTAGATATTGTGATGTTATATTTTAAAATTAAATTTGGATCTTGAAATTTAATAAATTTTATATTCATTATATATGAACAATTTTTTTGATCTTGCATTTTGTGTGCAATTTCAATATGCTTTGATATATAATTTGTGATTTGAAAAAATAAATTTTGTATTTGGAACAAATATTATTTCCTAAGTTTTTAGTATTGCTTATTTTGTATGCATAGACTGTTTAAACAATTTACTTATTTAAGATATATAATCGAGTTATGCTTACCGACTACAGTATGCATTTTCTTGACAAATTATATTCAAAACTTTAATCAAATTATATATATATATATATATATATATATATATATATATATATTCTCGATTTTGGAGCTAATTAAATGACAAATTATTACAATCAAAATAATAAGAACAAAAAATCCACACTAAGGAAAGTAGAGATATATTGTATCTTAATATTAAATAATGTTATAATATTGAGCCTCTAACTTTTCAAATACAATCATGAATGAACATTATTTCAACATTAATTGTGAAAATATTTTTTAAGCTTCATTTTCTCCATCAATTATGTTTTATTATCTACAATCACTGGGTCAACTCCTCACAAATTCATTGGAATATATACTCACTGGGTATTTCTGGTGAGTTCCCATATAATTCTTTCTTTCTATTTACCATCACTTTCTTTGTTTATTTAGATTTCTGCTGTATTTTATTTTATGATTTCGTAAGGTTTCTCTTATGGAGATTTATTGTGTATTCGTTTGTTAATTGCTTTCACGATGATCATGATTTTGCTAATAAGAACACTCTGACGATTTCGCTAATCTATTAAATTTCACCATGTTAAAAGGTTGATGGGATCTCACGCCGAAGAGTTTATGGTGTATTACAAATCAAGATTGTTTAATCATTTAAAATATCCTACTATACGTCTTATGAAAAATAGAGTCATTTTATTGAAGAAATAGGCATACATCAAAAGGATAAAATGTATTTGTATTATGAATTAAGATTGTTTGATCATATCCTACTATTCGTCTTATGAAAAATAGAGTCATTTTATTCAAGAGATAGACATAAATAAGAAGGAAACAATATATTTCAATATAACAATGGTGTTGTTACACATAAATCACTATCTGTATCAAGGTTGAATAATTATTGTATTTAAGAATTAGGTGTTGGAAAATTAAATGTTATTATTTTTATTGTTAGTTTGTGCATTCAGAAACACTTTTATATAGTTTGTTTATCTCATTTACAACTAGAGTATATTACGATTAATTTAAATTCAATATTAAAACTATCTCATTTAATTGTTTGATGTATAAAATGTTTATATTTTATTTAATCATTTTTTATAATTTATGTTATTATAGGTTATCTAAATTCATATTTTTTGTGTTTTATATTCAAATTAATACATAGTTTTAAGTAATTAATTGTAATTGAATTCCTTTGAAATATTAAATAACATTCATGTTTATCAAATTGTAATCTTATATATCTAATATTCATTGTCTATATATACATATATGATACACATACATAATTACTTTGAGTTTTTCCTCCTTTTTTCCTAGACCATTAATCTTCTCTATTGATTAATCTTAACCACTCATTCCATTTTAGAGAGGTGGATCCACATATTAATTGTCGTTTTAATCTTGACACTCCATTTACACATAATTAATTTTGATCGTCCATTTATGCCCAATAATTGTGCAAATTTTTCTTTTGGCTTCAATACTAAATTTCAGTCGTCTCAATTCTCACTTTGCTCAGTTTATATTGGCTCTATGGAGATGGGGATTTGAGGTGAGCTTTTAATCCATTTTATTTTACGAATATGCTTATGTTTTGTGTGTGTTCATTTGTTTAGATTTCATAATTTATATTTTTCTTTTTAGGCATTAGTAGAGGTGGTAAAATAATCGGGTTGACCTGTCCCCACTGGGACCAACTTCAAAATTTGGGTCGGGCCGAGCTGGGCCCAATTTTTTATGGGCCTCCAATTTCGAAGCCCAACCCGGCCCTATGGAGGCCATCGGGTCAAAATAACCATTTTTTATAATATTTAAATATTAATTTTATAGTCTTTATAAAAAATATGATTCCCCTTTTAATTTTTTATATACCGAAAAGACCTTGTATTACATCAACAATATTAACACAAACCGGGTATTAAACATAAACAAATAATTATAGAATAGTCCATTTGTGCTTAATTAATCAGTAAAATAATAACTTTTTAAAATTAAGTTAATATATTTTTAATGAAACAATAATTTTTTTAATACACACCAATTAAGGTTTATAATTTAATATGTTGTACTTGCATCAGAGTAAATTCATGCCTAATAAAAACAACCATTAGGTTTTAATCAATCTTTCTTCTTTAGTCAAATCACTATTAAAATAATAATATTAAATATCTTTCACGTCCATATTTGAGTCAAGAAGAAGAATAAGAAAAAAGAAAAAAAAACTCGAGCCAGACGAAAGCCAGGCCCGGCCGGAGCCCAGTTGGCCCAGAGGGCCAGTCAGGCCGGCCCAAATAGGCTCGGTTCTTTTTGGGCCACCGAATAAAAGGCCGAGCCCAGCCCATTTCTCTGGTCGGGCCCATTTTGCCACCTCTAGGCGTTAGTAAATGGTTGATGGTTTT
Source organism: Stenogyne calaminthoides (assembly GCA_037126765.1). Lineage (NCBI taxonomy): Eukaryota > Viridiplantae > Streptophyta > Magnoliopsida > Lamiales > Lamiaceae > Stenogyne > Stenogyne calaminthoides. The sequence continues at coordinate 13,943,076 of JBBCBC010000006.1, forward strand.
TTGGCGCTGAACCCTTGAATTTCTGAATTTGATTTTACAATATTGGACTCTGTTTTGATCTCGCCTTTTTTCCCCTACCTGTTGATCTGATATTGATCTTAATTTTGATCGTTTATTATTTTGTTGTAAACGTAATGAATTCTTTTACTTTTAGTTTACTGTTCAAACATCTACTTCTAATCACGACTCTCAGATTCTTTAGATATACAATAACCCTCCAATTATGAGTGGATTATAAGATAAATTACTAATCACACACATATTTAATGTCCACATCTTTTAAAGAACAAAATCATCTTTACTAACAAAACAATCACTTCATTTATAAATGAACCCCACAACACCCATACTTTATCTATTTTTTCATAATAGTTGTGCCCAAACATCAATCATAAATTTGGTAGAGAAGGGAGTACAAATTTACATATCAAATTTACAATTGTCAAATAATATGCATCATATTTTATTGAGATGTATGATTTTTTTACGATTTTCTTTATATTTTGTTTAATATTTATCTTTATCACTACATCTTTAATTTCATTTATATATCTTCTATCTTCAAATTAAACGTTGGATTTGTTTTATAAATAATGTAGGATCCTAGATGTTAAGTGATGTCGTATAAGTGACATAACTAATCTAATTGAGATATACATGAATATAAGATTCTCATAAGTGTGGATAGCTCAAGTAGTTAGAGCTCCAACACCTGAGACCTTGAGGTCCCGGGTTCAAGACACGGAGAGAATATTTATTTCCTCTTGTGGTGGTCCCCTCTTGTGGGTGGTGGTCCCCCTATTGTTGGGTTGCGGTTCCGATTGCGGTGCGGTTGCGGTTTTGAGTTGTAGTTTCGGGTGGTATCCCTATTGTGGTGATTGTGGTTCCAGTCTATAGCTAGATGAAATGATGTTGCTATATGCTCGATGATAGAATGAATTATTATAATTGATTATGTTAGGAAAATATTGTAATTGATTGTCTTTAAAAAATATGTATATAAGATTCTCATCAAGGATAGTACTTAACAAATATAGACCTAGGTTTTGTTTAACCCGGTGTGACCCTTAATTTTCATTCACGTTTCATTTAAAACTTTTTCAAAGGAAAACATGTTCAATTACATGTTGTAATTTCATGATTACAAATTGTGAAAGTTAGAAGATTAATGCGGTGCCATGATATTTTTTTTCTAGAATAATGCATAATGTAGTGTTTACTAAAGTATTTGGGAATTAATGTATAATATTATTGAGTGATAAAAATACGATATAGACAATGTAAATAACGATCTTAATTTTTCAGTGTTCCCAGGTACCTGACATGCCCAATAATAAGCACATATAATCTTAAGAGGGTTCAAAATTGATACAACTATACAAGTAAAAAAAATCAAACAAAATTTAGTTATCATTTAGATTAATGCCCTTGGGTTCCCATTACCCCTACCTATTTATTTAGTAATATACTCCCCCATCCCAAAAATATGTTCCCCTTTCATTTCATTTTACACACATATCAATTAAACATCATTTATTGTGCTTGAAATTCTAGATTTATCTAAAGTTTCTAATATATCCTTATTTATTGAATACAAAACAATAGTATTTTAAACAATTTATACACTTTTAGTATTGAATCTAATATTTATTGGAGTTATGCATACTTTCTAAATTAATTTAAAAATGATTTAATTATTGAATTTATAATTAATTTGAATTTATTAGAATTTTGAAAATTGTAAAGTTAATTAAGTGATATGTTATTGTGGTGGCGAGTTATAAATGATTTGGGGCAAACATGGATGTCAAATATGATTTGAGCACACGCATAATAACCCAATTTTATTAAAATTTGGCCCCACATTAACACAACTTAAAAATTACTATTCTAAGTGTGTCCAACAATTGTCACCCCAAAAGTTAAGAGTCCTAAAATTTAATCACAATTGTCATTTGATGATTATAATTAAATAATCAGGTTTTTATCTCTGTATATACCGTTAGACATATGATTAATATACATTAACTATGCACATGTATCTCGAAAATAGTTAGATTTTTTAACCGTTCTAATTGCTAAACTTTCTAGGTTTAACCATGATCAATTGTACGTGGTAGTTACAAAGATTATAAATCGAATAGTTTGATGACAGTGTTGAGCCAAAATGATGATCCATATATTTAAAGATGTTATGTTTCCTGAAGTGTTCCGAATGTATAAAGTTTTGGAATTATAATTTTTTTTTTTGTTTGCGCAACTATAGATATATTTTAAAATGGTTAAATTAAAAATAAAAAACCACCTTTAGTGTTTTTATCAATTACAACACATCCTTTTTTTGTCTTTGCAATTCTGAGTCAACAATTTTTAAAATTTTACAATTTGAAGCATCTACCTATTTTTCGACAACAATTTAAATTAAGTGATTGTGTGAGCTACCACTTAAATCTCCACATATGATACCACGACTGTAAATAAAAAAAAAATTAAGAAAAAAATATCTAAAATATGTTCATATATATATTTTTAAAACTTTGCTCAACAGTTTGATAATTATAAATTATTTAAGTGATTAAACGATGAGCTTCCTCCTCAATTTAAGATGGTTGCAGCTAGGGAATTTTTTTAAAAATATTCTTAGTTATTGTTTTTCTTAAAAAAACATTTTCAAATTTATTGTACATGGACATCTATGTGGCATCTCCGGCAGCCACATCACTTAATTGCTGCAGAAATGAGCAGATGCTTTGAATTGTAAAATATAAAAAGGTGGTCTCTCAACTTGAAAAAAGAAATACGATGTAATTGATAGAAACACTAAAGATGGTTTTTTTTTTTTTTTTTTACAATTAACCCTTTTAAAAATCTTTGTATAGTTAAAAGATATAAAATCAACAAAAAGAAAACATTAAATATATATATTCAGTAAATTAATCAAAATTTTGTTAAAATATAAAAACACATGTTTACATAAACTATTTTAAAGTTATCATAGGCTTAATAAGACTATTAGGCTTGAATGTGATTTTTCACAGATATTGTCGATTATTCCAAAAGAATGAGGCATAATATTGTTTGCGTTTACAATCAATTCATTTGTTCGTGGAATGAATGTACTTTAATGAAACTTAAAACAAACATGCGGTTGCAGAACTTGGGATCGTTGAAGGTATACACAAATTGAAAATATTTACTGAATATATATCATCTATTGGAGATGGGAGTATAGGATCACAAACTAGGTACGAATCTGATATACAAATTTCGGATGATATTTTGTTGAGATGTGGTGATCTAATTGGTGCTATTGTTGATAGAATTTATCCCGATTTGAAGAACATAATGTACAATCACGATTATTTGTAAAATTGAATAATTCTCGCTCCTACGTTAGATGTTGTTAGACCCATAAATGAGCATGTGATTCAATTGAATGAAAATGAATCACACACTTATTTGAGCTATGATAGACCTTACCAGGCTGATTCAAATGTTGATCATCTTTCTAATGTGCATAATTATGGGTTCTTGAATGGTGTGGAGTGTTTTGGTTTTCCTCTCAATGAATTGAATGTAACAGTTGGAACACCGATAATGTTATTGATCAATATTAATTAATAAAAGGGGTTTATGCAATGGAATCGAGTTTGGCCCTTTTATCTTCTCATATTTAAAAAGTTGGATGTATATTATCTTTTAAAAATTTATAATATAATGTTATTTTTTCATATATATGTTGGTTACTACGAGGATGAGTGATAGAGTTCTTGAAGCTAAGGTTCTAACTTGAAGTAGAATCGGACATGTGGCTTTGATACCCATGCTAAATGGAAACAATTGTGGTTGATTGTTATGTTGTCAGGACAATTGTGTAGGGGTATTTTTGCAGAAACTCATTTTTAGTTATGATCAATTGTATGTAGAGGTGACTCGGATCAATGTTTTCAAAAATGAATTGAACCGATAGGTTCAACCGGTTGAACTGAAAACCGGTTCCGTTACCCCAAAAAAAAATTTACGGTTGCATTGGAAAAAACCGTCGAGAACCGAAAAAAATCAGTAAAGTCAGGAACCAATTGAACCGGTTTTTTAATTATTTTTCTTATTATCTATTAATTTTAAATTAATCCTAATTTCTATCATCTCCATTTTAAATTTTAGTATTTTTAAATTGTGTTGTGTTGTGTTGTCCATGACTCTATTGTGTTTATTTTCAATATGAAACTTATAAGGTATAATTTTACTTTTTTATAAATACATATTTATTTTATTTTTAATGTAATATAGGTAATATTTTAAAAAAATAAGCAGTAATCATCTCAACGGTTGGACCACCAACCAATGCCCAGTCCGATTTGATTATCGATCATGTTAGAAAACACTTACTCACATAACAAATCATCAAGGTTTGAAGATCATATTATACCATGATGACAATCATGATTGTAGTATATAAAATATGTATTTCATAAAGTTTTTAGGAATATATAATTTTATAATAATCAAAATTTGAATATTACAACTTCTTCATGTTATTTTATTTTTGTTAAAGTCCTGCTAGTATAGGATTAATACAATATTAATTTATAAATTATGATACATTAATAAATTATTATTATAATTTATCCACATCTCATAATGAGCTTATTGATTGTCAAATTACACTCAACAAGATATCAAACATCTTATATAACATATTTTTAATATAATATTATAATAAAGTATTATATAAATTATTTGTTGTAAATTTAGTAAAAAAATGTCAAAAAGTAATGTTAAATTGATCCACATTGTTATCATGGATATAAATATTACATCAATATGTGAATATATGTTATGGATACATGATACCATTAATACAATAAATGTCTAAAGATAATTTTAAGTAGATCTTGATATTGTTTCTTCTTTAGGTAAACTTATTTTAAGAGATCAATATTATAATTACAAATAAAATTATATATATAAATTTAAAATAAAAAACTCTTAAATATATAATAAAATATTTAAAACTATAATAATGTATACGATTTAATTTATTTTATTTAGTGTATGAAATATTTTTATGAATTTTGTAAAATATTGTCACAATCTACTATATTTTATATAAATTTCACAGATTTGTTTTGATTTATAAAATTATAAGAGTTGATAATTTGTATGTTTAAATTTTTATAATTTTATATTATGTTTGATTTATTAATGTTTATATAGTTATACATCAAATATAACATGAAAACTTTTTTTATTAGAGAACAATGTCATAAAATATTTCACACAATTTTAATTGCATGTTTACTCTATTTTGTATTCTAAGTTTAATAGTGAATTTTTTATTATAAAAGTTATATAAAAACCTTATATGTTTTATTAGAGAAAAATGATATATAAATTTTTACACTTTCAATTTCACTTATCCTATTCTGAATTATAAGTAAAATAGTTATCTTTCCAATTTTATGTCAAATATTGATTAATTTCTGTTTGACAATTCATTTCTGAAAATTTATATATTATTTATTTTAATTGAAAATGTTCAATAATGAATATTTAAAAATAATTCATAATCAATTTAGATATAATAGTTATTATCATTTATTTAGATGTAACTAATTTTAGTAAAATAAAGTAAGATAAATTCATAGCAATTAAAGTTCCGGGCTGGATTGGTTCAACGTCCTATGAAAGCGCACAAGTTCTGAAGGGTCGGTCCAATAATAAAATTTCAAAAAGAATTCATCACGTTAAGTAATTTTCTTTTCATATTAATTTATGTAACAAAAATGGTATTGTTTTGATGATTTTAATTTTTGAAAATCATGATTTTCTTTTAGTAATTACAAGTCAGATTTGAACGGCAATACAATACATGCTGAAATAGTAGCTGGTCATAAGAATAAGCTGGATGATTATAATGTACTTGAAAAGAAATTTCGAGAAGATGTAGAGAGATCCGCCAAGGACATTCTAAGTTAATTATGAGGTTGATTGGTAAAAGAGGATGTGATCTGAGAATGTATATTTTACCCACTATGTCTAGGGTTGTTATTGTTATTGTTGTTGGTCAACGTGATAGTGTTGTTGAAACTCACTGTGGTAAACTTCCATGCATTAATGAATTAAGTCCATCTTACCTTGATTTACAATATCCAATGTTCTTACATATTGTGACGATGGATATATAGAAGATATTCCTTTTCTTTTTTGCATTTGGCGATGGATAGAGCTGCATGGTATACACAATTTTGTGAGTCTAAAATAGTATTTTGCTTTTCGTCTTCAAGAGAGAAATTGTGAACATTTTACAATTTTACTGTTCAAACGTCTATTTCAACAATTAATTTTGGATGCCTACACTATGGTTAAGCCTAGAAGACTAAATTACATTATTATACATCAAAAGGAACATCGTAGTGAAATTTATAGTGGTGCTAAGGATGCAATATTAAATGGAGATACTGATGCATATGTATTGGGAACACGAGCTGTTTTTCCGCCTTCATTCATCGAAAGTTCACGTTACATGGTGTAGAATTATTAAGATACTACGAGAACTTGTAGAAAAATTATTGATGGGTTAGGTATCCACATTTATTTATATCATTCATACACAATCAAAAGTGGTATGAGATAACTTTTTTTAAACCAGAGAGGACTCAAACCAGAAGACTGCTCAGATATAGTGGCCCAAATAAATGAAAAATGATATTTGGAGGAAAAGATATTTGGTAATGTCAAAGTAGGTATTTAAGGTGATATTGAACTGATTTTCTAATGATATTGGAGAAAGAAATATTTGGTAATGTCAAAGCAATTTTTTTTTTGTATATTATTATATTTTTTAAAATTATTTATTTAATGTATAATATATTTAATCATTTTAAATGATCTTTCTTACTGAGTTATACATTATTGAGTTTCAGAAGCGTGGTTTGCCTCATGCACATATCTTGACATTTTCTTAAAATCCTCATGAGGTTTGATCATATCTCATTTTGTTAATTAAAAAATGAATGTAATCTTATTACTTATATTCTCATTATTGTTCGTTGAAAAACATATTACATTTTCAAGTATTTAAGATATGTCATCTCAATTATCTAAAAAATATTTATCTGAAATAAACTCTATATATAACTACTGAATAATGGAATATACCAAATCTCAATATAATTGTTAATGTTGAAATGAGATTAAGCCAATGGATTTTAAACGGAATAACCCTTTCAATTTTAACTTACCTATTAACGATATTGACAAAGAGATTCAAATAATAGTAGTACCTAAAAAGTTGAATTATCATGTATATATTCTAATTGTAGTACCTAGATATATTATTTTCTTTATATATTTGTATTGATAAAAAAGTAATATTTTTCGAATTGGATGTAATGATTGTTATTTAGATAACCGTACGTATAATATAGACTAAGAAATAAAAGAATAATTTTGATTATTTTATTTTAAAAACTATAAATTTAAATTACAAATAATTTATTTGATGTAAATATGAACAAAAATTAAATGAGTAATCTATAATATTGAGTCTCATATCTATCTCACACACATATCTTGATATTTCTTAAAATAATGAGTCATATTTCATTTTGATAATTTAATAATAAATGTGATTTAATGTTTATATTCTATTATTATTATTATTATTCGTTCAAATACATGTTACAGGAAGTGTTTTCATAATCGGACCGGCGACCAAATCGGATTGGGCATCGATTGATGGTTCAACCGGTTGAATCAACGGTCGAACCATTAATATGATCTCTACTTATTTAAAAACCTAAACTTTAAAATAGAGATTATATAAATTTGGATTAAGTGTAAAATTAATAAATAAATTTAAAAATTAATGAAAAATTGGTTCAACCGGTTCTACCGATTTTCCTATTTTTTCATTTTTTTCTAGTTCTGACAGATACTTTTCGGTTTAACCATAAAAATAAATATTTTGGGGCAATCAAAGTAGCAGACCGATTTTATTACCAGTTCCCTGTTCAACCTATTGAAGGTCAATTCAATTCGGTTATGAAAACAGTGGCTACAAATTCCGGCGGGAACAATATAGACCAGATTATTTATGTTATATTGCGTTGCCCGATGAAGAAAAATATTTAGAGCATTTTAATGTTGTATCCATGGTCCTTGTGATGATGTAAATATGGAGTCATCTTTTATGACTGATCAAGGGTTATGCTCAAAATATTTTTGAAAGAGATTTGCTACGAGTCTACCATTGACGAATATGTATAGCATGTTTACAAGCACATAAATGTTGGAAGGACATTAAAGAAGAGTCGTGTTGAGTTGGATAACATAGATGTTGTTTTTCACAATCGTTGTCTTCTTCTGAAGTATGTTGCTCATATCAATGTTGAATGGTGCATTCAATCTAGGTTCATAAAATATTTGTACAATTTTGTTAACGAATGACATGATCATGTTACTTCATTGTTCTTTGAAAATGTTGGTCAATCTGATGACGTTGCAGATATGGATGAAATCAAAATGTATTATGATTGCAAGTATATTTCACATCTTAAACAAAAATAAACCATAGTCTCTATAAATATTCAACATTTCAATATATTATGATTGCAAGTATATTTCTCTGTGTGAGCTGCTTGGAGAATTTTTAGATTTGACATATACTTAGAAATTCTCCAGTTGAACATTTGATTTTTCATCTTCCGGATGAGCATAAAGTTATATTTAGTGACAGGAAAGAATTAAATTCTAATTTTGTTAAAATCATATGTAAAGTGGAGCATGTTGACTTGAACATGACCTTTAAAGAAGTAGAAGACTTGACATATGCCCAAATATCACAATACTTTGTTCTGAAGTCGACAACTAGAGAGTGTCTTCCTAACTAGAGGGGTTTTGCAGTTGGACGTATTTGTTATGGGTTATTTCTATGCTACACTGTTGGACACTAACCAATAGTGCTTTAACATATGTAGTACTACATACATTAGCCTATTGTACATCACAACACATTAGGCATGTGGTACAACATGCTAATGCACTGAAGGGCACTGCCCAACAGTGTAGCATAGAAAAAATCTTTGTTACTTCCTCCTGGTTCGGTCGAGGTATATTACTTGAGGATTCTTCTGAATGTAGTTCGTGGACCTACATATTTTGATGATTTGAAAAGCTACAACAGAGTACATATGTTTGGGGAAGTTTGCTATGCTAGGTGATTGTTGGATGACGATAGAGAGTATATTGATATTATAGAGGATGCTAGCCGGTGGACATTTGCTTCTTCCATGAGGTCTTTATTTATTATGATTCTAACTTTCGGTTACTTGAGTTGTCCTTATGAAGTTTGGGAGAAGTGTTGGACATATCTATCTGATAATATTTTTTACAATAGAATAATAGTTACTAAGTTTTCAATAATATTTTATTAAATTTAATTAGAAAATATTGAATTAAATCCATATAATGCTTTATTTATACTACTTTAGTTAAATTATCTAATACTATCTATTTAGAAGAATATAGTTATATACGTATTAAAAATATTATGTTTACATTAATATAACATAATAATGTTTTCATATTTTTATTGAATCTAAACTATAAAATACTAATACCAAAACATGTTCATATCATCAAACGATATTAACTTAATATTTAATTTTTCAACTTCATCAATTTGTATTCTAAATTATATACGCAATCAATGCTATTGAATGTTTAATAGTATTATTTTAATACAAATATATAATGAAACACACACATAAATAAAATATAGTTATTCACCCGTCTTGACATTCTACATAGACATTTACATCAACTCGGCAGCTATGTCACTTAATTATTGCTGAAAAATTGATTGATGCTTCAAATAACATAATTTTAAGGTTAGGTCTTGTATGCACCAGTGCACCGTACACTCATAGTGATTTTAGAAGCATGCAACTTGTTATGCTAAAAAAGTGTGACTTATTTACACAGAAAAGTACAATTGTTAATATGAGAACATAGTTGCATGCTTCTCTTTGGAATAGTTGCACATTTATGTTTTATATAGTTGCACGCTTCTAAAATGCACTATGAGTGCACTCTAATTTTAAAAGGTGGTGCCTCGAATTCAATAAAAAAAATTGTAATTGATAAAAAACCTTAAGGCCATGTTTACTTTGAGTTATGTAAACTAGGTTTTGGATTTAAAATCATAATTTGGTTTTACTTCGTATTTATAAACCGATTTTAAAAAAACCACCCCTTTCAGTTTATAGACTTTAATCATTACACAAACATCTAATCATTATAACCCCACTCAACAATAATATAATAATATAACAACATTCACTCTTACACATAGATTTAATATGAAGTTCACTCAATAATAATATAATAATACAACATCATTCACTCTAACACATGGATTTAGAAGAGAGTTAAATTATCCCTACTAAAAAACAAACATACTTTACCATTCATCGGGATTTTTAAAACTCCAAAATTTCAAAAATCAATTTTTAAAATTCATCTAAAGGCAAAATAAAGTGAAGAATATTAATTCTTCTAAAAGAATTTTCTTTAACAGATCAATATTGTTATAAATAAATTTAAATATAATTTTAAAATATCAAAATTTTAATTTAAAACACATTATTATGAATATAAACAACATACAAGATGTCAATATATAATTTAAATTTTATATTAACATCTAAAATATTTGGTGACAACAATGACCGTGCATTAACACGGGTGCAATACTAGTACAACTATTAGAAAACATAAATATAACTATTAGATGCCCATTTATCATCTCCCTTTTAATTGGATAATTCTTAGTGGGCAGAAAAAACTATTTTAGACTTGGTGAGCTTGATTAAGGGCAGATTCTTGGTGGGCTTGATTGAGGGCAAAAACTTTTTAATGATTTTAGCATCTCCCTTTTCAATTTTAGGATTTATACTTGCAGCAAGGATTGAAGCTTAATTTTACTGTTCATTTTTAAAAAGGATATCCCATAGCCCTCCAACACCGGATTCTAATTAATCCACCCTAAATCAAATCCAACTGCTGAAAGAAATCATAAATTACCTAATTTATAAATTGTTATTGAAACAGAACAGACATGTATAACAATAACTATATTTTTATTGAAACAGTGTATATAAATATACGTGCACCTGTTAATAAGATCACAAGACAGAGTACCAAAATACCATGAATATAGCAGACGTGTGTGTATACGTGTGCAAAAATTAACAATAAGCCATAGAGATATGAATTTATTAGGGCATGCCTTTGGGTTTCTGGATTGGATTGTAATCTGTACATCACTTGATTCTTAGTGCAGATTCTTGTGCTTTGATCCTCCGAGCATGTAGACCAGTTTATGTTCGAAGCATGTAAAAATCCTCAGTGTTCAGTTCTTCTTCATTTTTCCGCACTGTCTTTTTCTTGTTGAATGCTTGTTCTCGTGTGTTTGCTACATAGAAAAGGGAAACTGAAAATGTTAATCTTAATCAAGTAAATCAAATAGCAACTTCAACAGTTTTGAGTAAGATTCTGTCAAGAACAAATTTGAAAGTACTATTTCCAGATTAACCTGTGGGAATCTGTTCCACCCACATGAAAATTCCAAGGGGATCTGATGAAGAATTCTCCGTAGCTGAAGCAAACATAAATGAATCCATTGAAAGAACAATTCTCAAATCAAAGACAATGAAGCCAAAAAACCAAAGAATTTCGGAAAAAAAACTGTAGAGTGAGGGAGGAATAACTGTATTTAACAAATCTGGGGCACAATCAGCCCCCCACCCTTTAATTAATTAGGACAAAAGGGAATTTACAAATAGAACTCTCTCTCCATTGGGCTGGAGAAACCACACACTATGTTATACAATTGGAGATATCTATGTCAAAACTGTACCCCTACAAGTTTCTTTACATTCTTGATCGAATTCACATCAATATGTGAGTTTGATGATACAAAGCAAATACAACTCATGCGCCAGTATGTTGCATAAGATATGCATAGGTTGCCCCGGTTAGCTTAAGACCTCGTTTGGCCATATTATCACGAAATTCAAAAGCCTTACTAAACTCTCCAGCAACACAGCATGAACAGCAGATTATAAGCAACTGCATCAGGCTTAATATCCTTGTTCAGCATAGATTCCCATATCCTGAAGGCTCCTTCCAAGTTACCCCTTCTACAATGTTCGTACATTAAAGTAGAGTAACTTATACAATCAGGCAATATTCCATTATTTGACATTTCAATTAGCATCTCTGAAGCTTCCTCAATTTGGCCCAACTTGCAAAAACCTCGAATTAGCATATTGTATGAAACTGTGCTAGCAAGGGACCTTTTAATCATCCCTTTATGTATCCTTATAGCCTCTTTCATGTTCCCTTCTCTGGTAAAATGATCAAGAAAGCATCCGTGGGTCATCTCATTAGGGATTATGCCTTTCGTTAACATTTCCTTAAATAGAATTTCAGCCTTCCTGACATCTCCTGCCTTAAATAGGCTATTAATCATTACAGTATATGTCACAACGTTTGGAGAAAACCCTTCACTAATCAAAACATCCCAATGAGCCATAGTCATCTCAAGATTTCCATCCTTTCCATATCTGTCAATGAAACTAGTATATATAACATTATCAGGACATAATCCCCTATCATAAATCTCCCTCAAAGTATCGACTAATACTTTTGGGTCTTTTTTTTCAAGAATCCCTTGAAAAATTATAGCATAGCATATCAGATCCTTGTCAATACCTTTTTCCCCCATCTCATCACAAGCACTCAATGCATCATTCAATCAATTTTCCTTGCAATAGCCATTTAAGAGTGCAGCATAACAGAACTCATTCAACTTATTATGGTGATCCTTCTGTATTTGATCCACAAATTCTTTGGCTTCAGACACCATACCCACAGAACAAAGCCCGGAGATTAAAGGCCTGTAGGTAAAAGTATCTGGTGTAAGACCCTTTTTCAGCATCTCATAGAACAACTCAAAGGCTCTCTCTATGTTGCCTACTTTACAGTATCCTTCAATTAGAACGTTGTATGTTACCTCATTTGGAGTAACATTCATTTCCAACATTTTGCTGAATGTATTGCATGCTTCAGTCATCATATTTGCACGACAAAGACCATAGATAAGTGTTGTGAATGTATGAACATTTGGTGAAATCCCTTCCCTTATCATCTTATCATATAGGTGGAACGCCTTATCGACTTCATTTTGCTTACAATAGCCATCAATCAACGAAGTATACGTTACAACAGTGGGGCTAAGTCCTCTTTCATTCATCTCAAGAAACAGCATCTCAGCTGCAGTCATCTTTCCTGACTTGCATTGCCCACTAATTAACATATTATATGGGTAAACTGATGGTTTTATTCCAGCACTAAACATTTTACCAAAAACAGTGAAGGCTTCGTCCAGTTCTCCTCTTTTGCAGAAAGTATCAATGATGATGTTGTAACTATCGTTTATGAGCAACCCCTTTTCCTCCATCTTCATGAAAAGAGACTTTGCTTTCTCCAAATTTCCATATTTACACAAAGACTGAAGCATAGCATTACAAACGTACAAATTAGGCATTTGCCCGAGTTTCCCCACCTTATCGATCAAACCATAAGCATTCTCAACTTCTCCTTTTCTCCTCACTCCATCAACAACACTCGATAAAGCTTCCTCAGTTGGAACAATCCCATTATCCACCATCTCATCTACCAAATCTAGTGCAAATCCGAACTCATCCACTCTACACAACCCAAGAACCAGAGTACAATATGTGACAACATCAGCTCTCAAAGCTTTAAACCCCAACATTTTCTTAATCTCAACAGCCTCCCAGACTCTCCCACTGTTACATAACCCATGAATCAACACATTATATATAACCACATTCAATTTGCACCCTCCATTCTTCTCAGCCCAACAGATCATTTCCTTTGCTCTATCATAATCATTCAATTCACACAAACTCCTAATGACAGCAGCATAGACATATACATCTGGGATTAACTTTGAACTCATAAACATCTCATCAAACAAACCAATAACCATTTCAAATCTCCTAATTCTGATCAACCCATACAACACAGCACTCATGGTCCTCACTTCCGGAAACAAACCACATTCCTTCATCAATTTCACAACCACAACCGAATCCAAAACTCTCCTACTCTGAACACAGTTTTGAATCAGTAAATCAAAGCCATAAATCGAATTAAAATCGGATCGCTTATAAGAATCGAAAACATTCTGGAAAACAAAACCAGGATTCACCTCTCTTTCCAAAAGAGTCTGTAAAAGTGAGGACGCGGGCCAGTAAAGCTTCGACTGGACCAGGGAATGAACCAGCAAGCAAAACGACGTCGTGGAGTGGGGGAAATTCTTGTGAAGACCGAGAAAATTGAAGAAACGGAGAGCTAACCTGGAGTCGTGGAGATTCTGCAGTATGAAACTCTCTATATGACGCGAATTGAGGCGCGAGTAGATGGAGGGATTCTCGAGGGCGATTGTCCAACTCTGCTTGCTCCGCACGACGTCGTTCAGCATTGACAGGAAATTTTCGTCATCGTCATTAGGGCGGCGGGGAGAGGCCCCCGGTCTAAGTTTGGGGAACGGAATTGGGGTTCGAATCGGCGGCCTCATTTTTCAACAGATTTTCAGGCGGCCATTGACGGTGAATTTAGGCAAATTCACAGGGCGAATGCAGACAATCTACATCTATATCTATACTATTTTAAAAAGAGATGGGGTATGAAAATCATTTTTTTAACCCATTTGCCTCCTCCTTTTATATTATCCAATTTCATCCCTCTTATTATTATTTCTATTTTGTATTCAATTAATTTACTAAATCTTTTATTATTAAGCAAGAAACCAATATATTCAGGGTGAAAATACAGAAACGTGGGAAAGCAGGGCAGAGCGAACCGTCGCTGCCGCCGCTCTCCTCCGTCCCTTTCAGGTAAATTGAATTTATTATTTTCGTTTATTGGCATCTTCCGCTTGGAAATACACAAATTTATTGGATTTAGGGCTATTGGTGATATTTATTTTTTCCCTTTTCCGGTCATCGCCGCCGCCAGCCCTGCTGCCGCCGTGTTGCCACTGCTTCTCTCCTTTAGGTAAATTAAACTTCTTTTCGTTTATTGACATCTTCCGCTTGGGGTTACACAAATTTATTAGATTTAGGGCTCTGATTGGTTATATTTAATTTTTTTCCTTTTCCACAGTAGTCAGCATGCCATGCTAGAGAGTTTATTCCATTGCTTGATCGATGCACAAACTTAACAAGGTGTTGCTCTTGCAATTTTGAGAAGAGTGATTGATTTTAGGAAAAAACCGTGGCCACACCAATTTGAAAGTTCAAAAAGATCTTGTGTGGCAAATGCTGGAGCAAGACCCCAAAAAGTGTTTGACAACTCAGAAAGTGCTTGGTGAGTTGGTTTAATATTCCTATCACATATTAAAAATATGTTTGCTTTAATTGATACCGATGATGTTTTTTTCAATCAAAAGAAGAAAAAAAAAGCATTGCGGACAGTGGAAATCTGAGTCTCCACATTGAGGCGTCAAGGCGGAATCTCTATTTGCAATTAATGTGGCAAAGTGAAGAAGACACTTTTATGGCCACCTTAATTTGCAACATGGATGTTGATGGTGACAAACTTTTAATTTGCAAAATGAATTTAGATTGTGTGAAGGTACTGTACTTTGAAACTGAGTTAATTCTTCTAATGTTTTTTTCCCTCTCGCTCGCTCTATCTATATCTATCTCTTTCACACATACAAACACTTTTTATTGTTCAGAATCTCAAAATTCTCAGTATAGCAGATTACCAAAGATGTGCATAAATATAAGGGGAGACACACTTGCATGAGACGGTGAGACGAGGTATAATTTGGGCATTTGCGCTTTAACACTTTGGGATGGGTGGGTGTGATTTGTGCTAGGTTGTACCCCGTCTCATGCATGAGACCGTCTCATATGAGTTTTTGTCTTATAATGGTGGCATAGATTTGATTTGGATGCCTGTATAAGTGATACTTGATGAGAAATCACCATTCCCAACTTTGGATGCATCATGTTTCCATGACGT
The DNA here is from genome assembly GCA_037126765.1 of Stenogyne calaminthoides. NCBI lineage: Eukaryota > Viridiplantae > Streptophyta > Magnoliopsida > Lamiales > Lamiaceae > Stenogyne > Stenogyne calaminthoides. Next base: position 13,959,204 of record JBBCBC010000006.1, read on the forward strand.
ATTAATTATATTTTCTGCATTATTACCATTTATTTTTTATATGTTGTTTAGGTGTCTGATCTTCATTCTTATCGTGTTATCTTATCCAATATGATGTTTAAAAGATTTTCTCTTCACACTGACTGCTTCAAGAATATAATGAGTTGTGACAATGGTCCTCAGAATATGGACTAATTTAAGTAGTATGTTTAGAAATAGATATTGAGAACGAATTGAGCGAGAACATAAAAGCAATCATGGTATGTATTCAGGGTATGTTTGATTTGGGATTTAGGGGTGTTTTTGAAAAATTATAAGTGATTATAATCACCTAGAACTGTGTTTAGAAATAAATTTGAGTGTTTCAAATTGAATGATTCTACTTAAACTAATCATTTAGATACATACTCTAAAAGCTGAGAGAGGTATGCTTCTACTTCTACATGATTCTACTCAAATCTTTTACCTAATGCTCAACATCTAATTTATACAAATTTTGAAAACACTCATCACTCTTACTATTAAATAATTTTTTCTCACAATCACTAATTAAATCACTTCTTCAAAACACAATTTTTTTTTAACTAAAATTATGTCCACACTTGGATGTGATAAATCATGAATTTACTGATACTTTACTTGGATTGACATTATTTTGCTCTTAGATTTAAATTCTGAGAAGATGAAGGTCAAGGACTATGTATTACTAATTTTGAAGCTTAAGGAATAACCTCAGTTTATGGGTAGATCTTTGGAGGATAGCTTTATGCAATATGCTGATTAGTTGCATTTTTTTATAGAGACAAGTCATTACAATTAGAGAAGTTTCAAGTATAACCTTTAATTTTTGGACTCTGCTTCTCAATCGATCTTTTCACATGCGCATCTGCTGCTTATTTTTGCTTTTCTCTGTTTTTTTTACAGCTTTGAACCTCAAAAGGCATGAGCTTTTGTTTGCAGTATTCACATGTTTGCACACTACAAAATAGATAGATTAACTTTGAGTTATTTCATAATCAATTTACTGGATTGGTAGAATCGAAAATTGAATTATTTTACTGACTACATACATAAAACCTGCAACAGTTTCTCCTGAAAGGGTTGGGGGAACTCCTGGTTCCATCTTTTTTGTGGAAGAGATGTTCGCAGAATGCATGTGGTTGTTGCGAAGCGAAATGGACGGATTCTGATTTTGGGCAATTAAGGTGAATGACAGAAGGAGCACAAATGGAGGTGAAATTTAAAATTAAATTTAAATTGATGAAAAATTCTTGGTTGAATTCTTTTTCTATAATATCTCGCACCATTGTAAAATATTTTTGTTCTTAAGTAAATACAATTCTCTCATTAATATAAATTGATGAAAAATTGATGTTTGCTATAATTTTGTCATTTAATCAAATTTTCCATTTTTAAGGTTTTCTTGTGCTTATGGATTTTCTAATTGAAGCAGGTGACTTACAAAGATTTTAATCAAAGGAGGTTGTGCAGCTTTGCCACAGGCAATCCATTGGGATTTGAAGCGATAGAATTTTAGCTCTCAAGTAAGATGGAGAATTCACCTCTTAAAGCATTTAATTTTGGATTGTCGGTCTTCTTCAAGCCAGGTAACGATTTTGGGTTTGGGTTATTCTTTTAAATTTTGTGTTGATAACGATTTTTCATTTTCCTCTTTCCTAACTCATTTCTTTGGACTCCTTTTCTTTTTTAAGTGTGCGTCCTCATTTAAACAGATTGTTAAGCAAGTTATTGGTATATATTATCTTCTCTGGTTATTGTTTGTGATGACTTATTTAAATGTGTGTTTTTTTTTTACAAGTGTTTAAATACATTTAATGGTTGGTCAATTCTGTTTTTCTTGGGCCATCACTAAACTCATGCTTAGTTTAAAATGTTTTTTTTTTTTTCTTTTGCCATCATATCCTGTTAGCAACTTCAGTATACATGTAATACATTGACATGCTTTCTGAAATGAGAGAATATTGCTTGCATGTTAAACTTACTAGAACTTGCCTGCATGTCAATGTATAAGTGAGATCAAATCCTTCCCAGTCATATTGCTATATGCACGTATAATTTGTTTATTTTGAAAGCCTGTAAGTCAGTTATATTTCTAAGAGCTTGAAAGCATACCACAAGGTCCTTTTGTTCTAATTTCCAGTCTCTTAATAAATATGTCTTCAGGGGATCCCCTGATTTTTATACATTGTCGCCTTGTTGGTCATAGTGCTACATGCACCTATAATTTGTTTATTTTGAAAGCCTCCATGTCAGTTATATTTCTAAGTGATTGAAAGCATATCACAAGGTTTTTATGTTTTAATTTGCAGTCTCTTAATAAATAATGTCTTCAGGTGAACCCCTGATTTTTATTGAAGTTGCACTTCTGAAGAACGTCGCTAAGACAATACAGGTAAATATTATCTGTCCAATATTCTAAAAAACGAGTTCAAGTTTATTCTTCATCGCTGACAAGACTTCTATAGGAAGTTTTGGTAAGGCAGCTTGTGCACTCTTTTATTCTGTATCCACTACTCAGGTATAGGGATATGACAAATATTAACTTCCCAAAATAATATGTAAAATTTAGAGAATTATTATTAGTTTTTATTTACATGCTCATGTTCTCTATTTTAGTCTTTGTTTTACTGTTTCACACTTGAAGTGATATAGTACTCGCACTTCGTACTATTTTGAACATAATCAACTTTCTTTAGTTTGTCATGAATTATAAAAGTCCTCTTAATAGTTTATGGTAGCCTCTATTTACATGTGTGTGCCCTTTTCTTTACTTAATTGAATTGAAATGGATTCTTGACCCCTATTTCATAATTTAAAAATGATCTCCTAATTGACACAAGGTATACACAGTAAGTTGCAACAGAATGATATATTGGCTATAAAAATGGCAGAGTTTGACCATGAATTATTCAGAGTGTTGGATAATTTCAATCTCTCCCCATTTGAAAAAATACAGGTCTTAATGTAATCAACTTCTATCCTTCCGAACATACAAGGCACTAACTTATAAACTTTTTGTACATCACTCCATATCAGGCAAATTAAGTAAACGTCCAATTAAATTAATGGTTAATAAGACCTAGAATACTTAATCTCATTTTTAAGCATGAAAATTGAAGGAAGCTGCTTAACATTAATTTAATTTAGTAATATTATAATGTGAAAATGTTCACCATTTTTTAAACTTATTATGGAGAAAATTGTAGTTTAGACTCAATTGACACACCTCCTCATAAAAATGGTCCTATAACTTTCGGTCAAACAAAGTTCTCAATGATTAACTGAAGATCATGGGACTTTGGAGTTGGAAATGTATTAAAGAATTTAAGAAATGTATTGTAAAAAATTGTTTGAAGGTTATAAAATTAATTTTTGCATTTTGATTATGTAACTTATTAGCTTCTTATTATTCTTTATGAATACTGTAAAAGATTTTTTCATTGCATAATTTGCATAGTATTTCAATTATTTTTATTTGTTGACTTTGTTTTTGTTTCTTTGGTGTTGGTTTGTCTTTTAAATTTTTTTAAGTAGTTCCTATCATAAGGATAAAATCATCGTTTATGATGGTCAAATATTTTATTTGCTAATAGTCAAGAGAATAATTGATTAAGTTGGTTATGTCTTGTGCATAAGTTTGGAAGAGATTCATATAAATAAGATGGGTTCTTTCGAGCAAATCATGTTGGATGTTGTTTTATTTCCATTAAAGTTTCATTAGCACAACTAAAAACTCTACATCTTTGCATTTGGTAATAAACAATAAATAAGGCCCAGGGACAAACAATTCACAAGGTTGAATTTTACCTCCCAAATCATGTGTTCTCTCTCGGTCAACTTTGCATCGCGCTGTCCAGATAAATCTCTATACAAGATACAAAAGTTTTGATAAATGTAAAAGAGAAGCATTTGACAAAAACATTGTGTACAAAGAGATTCTAATGTAAAGAGGAAAAACTAATAAAAAATATTAAAACTTTATTTGTTATTCAACCTGCACTACCATATTTCGACAAATTAAAACACAGTTACAAGAGCCACGTGCACACACGTGTTAAGCCCCTAGTTACTCAAAAAGTTACTAGTAGTTGTACCATATGAATGTTATGCGAATAGTTCACCCTATGGGTTTTTAGTTTTTAGTTTTTACCAATACTAGTATTTTCACCAGTGCGATGCACGTATATTTAGATTCATATATTATTAAATGGTTTTTATATGTACTTATATATAATAATTTAACACTTTTAATGTTGCAGTTAAAATAAAAAAATAAAATTTTTATATGCGGAGTAATTTTTATTACACAATATTTTTACCAATACTAATATTATTCTTGTGTTGTACTCTCTCCGTCTTGAGATAATGTGCATCCCTATCGGAGCCCAAAACCTAAGAAAAATTATTTTATTAATATACTTTAAATCAATTATAATGATATTGTGAGAGTGTAAAGTTTTGAGTGTTTTTTTAAATGTGCACATTTTTTCGGGACGGACCAAAAAGAAAATTGTGCATATTATTACGGAATGAGGAGTAGTATATTATTCTTCGCATACAAATCAAAACATGAACTACTTAAGGAAAAAAATTATGAATTTTGAAAGAATTTTTTTATACATAAACGCATTTTGTTTACGGATTTTATTCACCTCCTTCATCAGAAGTTAAAATTTAAAATCCTTCGCGCTTAGTCACTTTTAAAAGAACAATATAATGGTAAATATATAATTTAAAAAAATTCTTATATACTTAAAATAATAATTATTATCTCAATAAATTAGTTTTAACCCATTGAAATAATTAAATATAATAAACCTATATCAATTATATTATGTCAAAAAATATTAAAAAATAAGCAACGTATAATAAAATAAATATATTACATGAAGATATATTTCAATCTAAAAATAACATTGTCATAAGAAATGCAAAACTGCATATCCCATCTTCGGACATTACTTGTTGAGATACTATTGCATGAGACCGTCTCACAATAAAACGGAATGAAATTTGTGCATTGACGTTTTAACACTTTGAGAGGGTGAGTGTTAATTGTGCTAAGTTGTACTCCGTCTCATGCATGAGACTGTCTCATACGAGTTTTTTGCTTACTTATTTTTTGGTTGCTTTATCTATTTTCTCTTTATAATTTTGAAATATATTTGAACTTTAATCATCGATGTTAAAATATAGTAGTATAATATAATATAGATTTCAATAATATATTAAAAAAATGCTAAGAAATCACGTGAGTTAATAATTAATAATTGGCTAGGTCTTGTATGCACTCGGGTGCACCGTGCACTCATAGTGTATTTTAGAAGCATGCAACTTGTTATGCTGAAAAGTACGACTTATGTACAAAGAAAAGTGTAACTGTTAATATGGGAACATAGTTGCATGCTTCTATTTTGTATAGTTGCACGTTTTTATTTTATATAGTTACACGCTTCTAAAATACACTATGAGTGCAAAGTGCACATGAGACCCACTCTTAATAATTAACTGTTCCGAAAAATATATTAATAATTAAGTGAATGTATTTAACAGAACTTAATTAATTTCGTAAATTAATGACCATGAAATGCATCTAACAAGATCTGCAATCATTAAGGCTGTGTTTGTTTTGGAATTCACACGGATGAACTTAGTACTTTGCGCTCCCCGTCTCATACGAGTTTGTGATTTATAGTCTGATTTATAAATCTCACATTCAATCAACACCTACAAACATCTATTATTACTCTTCTCAATATATTATACTTTATTACTATTCTCAATATAATATAATAATACAACATCAATCACTATTAAATATTGATTTGATATAAAGTTAAATCTCACCCTACTTAAATTCCAAATAAACACATACATTTACTATTCATTGAGGATTCTAAATTTTTGAATTCTAAAACCTTAACTTGCTCAGCACACTTAAATTCCAAAACTGACGCAGCCTAACATTTTGGTCTTGAGACATTTGTGGGTCGAATCATTTATTAGACTGAGACCTACAATTATAATTCTGAAACCACATATGGGCTTTTGAGAGATGGTTTGTTTGTGGTTTTTTTTTTTATTGTCAAACATTGTTGTAAGGTACTGGTGATTAAAATAAAGAAAGTATAACAAATATATATAAGAATAAAAACAGAGTTTAGAGGAATAATTCTTGAGCTAAGATATTAACCTTGACGATTCCAGTGCGTATTTCCCGCGGTGTGTAGGAACGATCACAAAAGGCTTCCTTCTCACAAATTCACTCAGGTAGCACTCCCCCTCTATCTCGTAATACTCTCAAAACTGTATCTCGAACACTATGAACAAAAGAGTCAGAGCCCTTTTTATAGGTGGAGGAACCCACAATTTCCAGCTGTGAAGCCATAATTTCTGGTGAAGGAAAGGGGTGATGAATGGCAGATTGATGAAGAATGGAGAGAGAGGGGAAGGCTACTGTGATTTTAGGGATATGATAAGAAGACCAATGTTTAAAATGAAGTGGGCCAAAGAATAAGTTTGAATATTGAAGCCTTCCTTGAAATAATAAGGCCAACAATTGCCGAAAAATCTGTTGATATTTGAGATTAATTTTATTTTTTTTATATAAACTCATACAATAACAACACACTCATTCATTGTACACGCGTCCGGAAATCGGAAAAAGAAATATTGAGATAAGATTTTCCCATCTTTGTCGAGAACCTAACTTCACAGATCTTCGGCAAGGCAGTAACTTGTGAATCCGCTGCTAATTCTCGGCCTCCCATTTCAATTTTCTCAACTACTTTCGTCGCCTCTCTTGGGATACTACCATTTCCCCAAATCAAAACCCAGATCAAATTCATGCAAGAAGGCAGCAAGAATCGAGCAGAAACTCCAGTAACGATGGCTATCATGAAAAGACTAACAATATATAAAGGTTATTCAGTTTATTCTCTCTCAACCTTAAAACACTTTTTTCATTTTTTCTCTATCCTAATGTGATTCATGTTCTCGGTCAAGTACTGAAGTGGTGTCTTGTACAATATTTGTTCAAGGAATCAGGGGTGCAAGCGAATAAATCTAATCACGAATCAAATTGTGACACGTGGAAATTAAATACTAGAAATTAACTGAATTTATTATTTATTTGGAATATATAATTAATTCCTAAAATAAATAAATAGATTGAATGGGGTCTCTAAAGTCCAATAATTAATTAAATTGTGCTAATAATTAATTAAATTTCAAAAGTTCAATAAGTAATCCAATCAAAAGTTCAATAAATCGAAGCGTCGAAGTCAATAAATCGAATTGGATCTAAAGTCCAATAAATAAATAATTGGGCCTAAAGTTCAATAAATTAAATTGGGTCTTTAAAATTCAATAAATTAAATCGTTTCGGTTTAAAACCATGGAGCCCATCGAGATCTTCTAGAAGGTTCTAGAATCTTTCGCCCATCAGTCAAAAGCTCACAAATCTAGGGCAAAAGGCTACGTTCCACACCTATAAATAGGGTCTCATTCATCTCATTTGACACAACACACAAATATTGAATACACAAGAATTCGTAAGTCCTAGCGACCGAGTTTTGTGATTCAAAGTAATCCTTCAAGGCGTTCTTCGGAGTTCTTCAAAGCGTTCTTCAAGGAAATCGACCATGAACGATCTTCGATCCAAGATTACGGTGCTAAGCCTCTTGGATCCGCGTTCTCCAAGTTGAAGTTCTTCGAGTTCTTCGTGTCCCTCGGAAGTCCCTCGAAAATCAAGAAAGAACGGTCTTCGATCCAACATTACGGTGCTAAGCCTCTTGGATCCGCGTTTTACTACAAGTCCCTCCAAAGTCTCCTCAATCCAAGATTAAGGTGCGAAGCCCCTTGGATTAATATCACCAAATCCCGAAGTTCAAGCCACGGATAAAGATTCGGCTGCGGATCCGACTCCGAAAATCTTGGAAGAAAGTCAAAGTCAAGATCGAAGAGAGAATCAGAGGATCAAGTTAGAGATTGTACTCTAATTTATATTCAATACAAGAAATTATCTTTGTAATTCCTTTTTCGTGTTTATTCTTATTAAATACGAAAATTTGTGTTTTGGCACGCCCAGTGGGACAATCTCTACCTCTCATCTCTTCTCTTCAAGCTCAAGTTACTACGATGACACCCCTTAAGATCAAGATCATAGGGACTGCCGCGGAATCATCAGAGATGGATTTCGAAAATGTGAATGTCATCACAAGAAGTATGTCGAAGGGTTCACAATCACTCGATACTTCTGACAATGTTGAGAGTGAAGGAAACAACTCAATGTGCTCTACTCCTCACTCCACCTCCAGCTCATCATCAGATTCCAACATGGCTACTACCGTCGAGGACCAGATAACAAATCTGACTAAAGTCATTGAAGGACTCACAAAGCACATTCAAGAACAAGATGCTCAGATTACCAAGCTCATGAGCAATTTGGATAAGGCAGAATCAAGTCGTGCTAAAGGAAAAAGAATTGAAGGGTACGAGGAGGACGAAACATCTGCTGAAGACCAACAAAAGGAAGACGATGCATCTATGAAAGACTTACATGTCTCCGCTGATGGTCTAGTTTCGGTTGACCAGATAAGACAGATCATACTTGGAACAATCAAGGACAAGTACGAGGAAAGCTCTAAATTGTCTTTCACCTACACCAAGCCATACACTAAGAGAATTGACGGTTTGAAAATGCCGGCAGGTTACCAACCTCCCAAATTTCAACAATTTGATGGCAAAGGCAATCCAAAGCAGCATATTGCTCACTTTGTGGAGACTTGCAACAATGCTGGTACTTACGGTTAGCATGATCGATACATTGATTTGGATGCCAACACAATCGATAGTTGGGAGCAGCTGGAGCAAGAATTTCTTAACCGATTCTATAGCACTCGAAGGACGGTTAGCATGATCGAGTTAACAAGTGTTCGCCAGTGGAGGGAAGAGTCAGTAATCGATTACATAAACCGGTGGAGGAATCTGAGTTTGAATTGTAAGGATAGATTGTCTGAAACTTCATCGATCGAAATGTGCATCCAAGGAATGCAGTGGGGTCTCCGGTATATCCTCCAAGCGATTCAACCGAAATCTTTTGAGGATTTGGCTACTAAGGCTCATGATATGGAGATAAGTATGGCCACGAGTAGAGTTGAAAGTTCACCAGCCCAAGAATCCCATAGGTTCAAAGAGAAGCAAGATTTCAGAAAAGGGGGCAAGCCCTCCGTCAAAGCCTCAAACAAAGAGTCTACGGCAGTAACGACTACGACCATTAAACTCTGTAGGGAAGAAAATGATGCAAATGACAAAGGGAAAAGCTTCGTGCGATACAATGGACAAAGGAACACATCTATAAGAGAATTGCAACGAAAGCAGTATCCTTTCTTGGACTCCGATGTTCCTGGCATATTCGACGACCTACTTAAAGCAAAATTCATCGAGTTGCCAGAAATGAAACGACTAGATGAGACTGGGCGGACAGATGATCCTAGATATTGCAAATATCACCGATTGGTAGGGCATACAATCCAAGATTGCTTTATATTCAAGGAGAAAATCATGCAACTAGCCGAACAAAAAATGATCATACTAGAAGATGATGGAGCGACTACGAATACTCTTACCTTCGAAAACGACAATACTTGGTGTCATGCGGCTAGTGAGGAAGATAATGAAGAATTCCAGTCTGACCACCAGTCCGGTAATAAAAATGGTGACCACTTCACGACCAATTCTACAGCTGTAACTTTTACAGACGAGGACTTGCTACTTGGTTCACAACCCCACAATCGACCATTATTCGTAACCGGTTACACTTTGAAGCAGAAAGTGAATCGAATCCTAATTGATGGAGGCTCAGGCGTGAACATCTTACCTTTGAGAATAATGAAAAAGTTAGGGATACCAGCAGACGACCTCGGCAATAGTCGGTTGATGATCCAGGGTTTCAATCGAGAAGGACAAAGAACCATCAGCACAATAGTATTGTATTTATTGATCGATGAGATGCCCTCGACGGTACTCTTCCACGTCATAGATGCAAGAACGTCATACAATATGCTCTTGGGGCGCCCGTGACTGCACGATTACGGTGTGATACCCTCAACTTTACACCAATGCTTCAAATATCGTGAAGGTAGCAGCATAAGGACTGTATTCGGCGATGATAAACCCTTCACTGAAGCTGAGTCATACCTCGTTGATGCTAAATACTTCTTAAAAACCACAAAGATGAATAAAATCGTGGAAGATCCGTCAATGACCAAGGGTGAACCCGACAAAGGGGTTACGTCTCAATCTCGCACTGATAAGGATAAACAACTCGTTGAATAAATCAAGGCATTGGAAGAACTGACTCTCCCCTTGACCAAACTTGATATGGTGAGACATTCTTCACAACCACTCGAAGGATTTACCCGTCCCATTCATGGAGCTAAGACCAAACATGAAGACATATCAGAAGTTGTGATCACGGGATCATACGGACCTCAAGCCCTTAAACTTCTTGTTAAAACCGGGTATGGTTCGCAAGGAAGCTCAACACAAAAGAAGTCACCCCGTGAAACCCCTAGACAACCAGAATATGGACGTAACGTTAATCAAAAGGCGGTAGGAAGAAGTGGGTATACTACTAAAACCCTAAATTTGGCCTAGGGTACACATCGCAAAACCCAATTCGTATTGCAATCAACAGAGCAAACACGAATAACATCACTGAAGTAGAAGTTGATTCTACGGAAACTGTCTTCGATAGACTGGGTCGAAAATCAGGAACCATCTTTGATAGACTGGGTCAGAGATCAGGAACCGTCTTCAAAAGGTTGGGTCAAAAATTAGGAACCATCTTCGACAGATTAGGGCCACTCGAAAGAGATGACTGTCGCGAAGTGAAAGTTGCTAACTTTTCTAACTCCCAAAAACTTCGGAGCCTATATCCATCCCGTATGAGGCAAAAAACTTCCTTGATCATCTCATGTGGGGAAGAACTTAAAGGAAAAATGCAAACAATCATCCATACTCAAGATAAGGAAGACGACGAAGAGAGTATAACTTCATCTAATTTCATTGATGCTTATAGCATTCGACATTCAGTGCCTGACAATAGAGAAAGAGCTCTACAAAGGAGAGTCACGTGGATGATCAGAAATGGGTACATTACTGGAGTCAACAACATGCAAACAACCCTAATTAGAGGAAGTGACGGTCAAGTGAGACCACGTGTTGATTTCAAGAATCAAGAAGAACACAACGAAGAAGAAAACAACGAGAGTGTAGCTTCGACTAACTTTCTCACTACCTACGAAGATATGACAACCGTAAACCACATCACTATACGTGGAGAAACCCAGATAGAGGATGGAGATGCCGAGGATGCTCCCCCGGAGTTCGAAGAAGGTGTTAAGGCAACAATGGATGAATTAAAAGAAATTAACTTGGGTGACGACAATGATCCTCGACCAACCTACATAAGTGCTTTATTGTCAAGTGACGGGGAGGAAGCATACGTCGAGCTACTACAAGAATTCAAGGATGTGTTCGCATGGTCCTACAAAGAAATGTCGGGTCTTGATCCAAAGGTAGATGTCCATCATCTCTCGATTAAGGAAGAAGCTCGATCAGTCAAACAAACCCAACGCCATTTTCGACCAAACTTGGTCCCATTGATAGAAGCGGAAGTAAACAAGCTCATCGAAGTTGGTTGCATCCGGGAAGTAAAATATCCTACATGGATCTCAAGCATCGTCCCCGTGAGGAAGAAAAATGGTCAGATCCGAGTATGTGTTGACTTTCGGGATTTGAACATGGCATGCCCTAAAGATGACTTTCCACTGCCTATCGCCGAACTTATGATAGATGCAACAACGGGTCATGAAGCTTTGACTTTTATGGATGGGTCATCAGGCTATAATCAAATTCGTATGTCACCAACAGATGAAGAGCTCACCACGTTCCGTACCCCGAAAGGAATCTACTGTTATAAAGTGATGCCATTTGGACTGAAAAATGCCGGTGCAACATACCAGCGAGCTATGCAAAAAAAATTCGATGATATGCTCCACAAAAATGTTGAATGTTATGTCGATGACTTGGTAGTAAAGTCAAAGAAGAAAGGCGATCACCTACAAGATTTAAGGGAAGTTTTTGAACGTCTGAGACAATATCAACTCAAAATGAATCCACTGAAGTGCGCATTCGGGGTTAAGTCGGGAAAGTTCCTTGGATTCGTGGTTCGCCATCGAGGGATCGAGATCGAGCAAGCGAAGATTGATGCAATCTTGAAAATCCCAGAACCTCGCAACATCCACGAACTCAAAAGTTTACAAGGAAAGTTGGCTTACTTGAGAAGATTTATTTCAAACTTGGCCGGCAGATGTCAACCATTCAGTCTTCTCATGAAGAAAGATACACCTTTCAAGTGGGATGAATCCTGCAGTAATGCTTTTAAAAGCATTAAGTCGTACCTGATGAAACCACCCGTACTAGTCACTCCAATACCCGGACGACCATTGATTCTTTACATAGTCGCATAAGAACGTTCAGTCGGAGCTTTACTAGCTCAAGAGAACGACGAAGGCACCCGTACTAGTCGCTCCAATACCCGGACGACCATTGATTCTTTACATAGCCGCACAAGAACGTTTAGTCGGAGCTTTACTAGCTCAAGAGAACGACGAAGGCAAGGAGAGCGCTCTCTACTACCTCAGTAGAATGATGGTCTCGAACAAACTGAATTATTCTCCGATAGAGAAAATATGCTTGGCTCTCATCTTCGCGATTCAAAAGTTGAAGCATTATTTCCAAGCTCACACGGTCCGCCTAGTCTCCAAAGCAAACCCGCTAAAGTTCGTCATGTCCAAACTAGTACTTTCTGATCGTCTTGCAAGGTGGTACCTCCAATTGAAACAATTTGAAATCTTATACGTCCCTCAAAAAGTTGTGAAGGGACAAGTCTTGGCTGATTTCTTAGTTGATCACCCAATTCCCGCGGAGTGGGAGCTCTCCGATGACCTCCCCGATGAATACGCCCTAACTGTTGAAATTTCTCCTCCTTGGGAGATGTATTTTGATGGATCCACTCATAGACAAGGAGCTGGTGCTGGTATTGTTTTGTGACATCTGGTGGAGAAGTCTTGCCTTATTCTTTCACGCTAACAAAAAACTGCACAAACAATGTTGCCGAGTACCAAGCACTCATACTCGGGTTGGAGATGGCAGTTGACATAAAGCAACTACACCTCAGAGTGTATGGAGATTCAAAGTTGATAGTGAACCAACTGTTGGGAACATAGGAAGTCAAGAAACCCGAATTACGCCCTTACCACAAGTACGCCCGACGACTAATGAGCTATCTTGGGGACGTAGAAGTCGAAAACATTCCGAGAAGTGAGAATAAACAAGCTGACGCCCTTGCCAAGTTGGCCTCAACTATATCTATGCCTGAAACACACATCCGTGTGCCGATATGTAAAAGTTGGGTCGTGCCACCTATCTTCGAAGATGACGAAGAAGAAGAAGGAGAAAGTCGTGCTATCGAAGTCCTTGAAATCTAAAAGGAGGATTGGCGTCAACCATTGGTAGATTACTTGAAACACAAAAAACTACCTAATGATCTGCGACAAAGAGTCGACATTCGACGTCGGGCACCTCGGTTCATCTACTACAAGAGCACCCTCTACAGAAGGTCATTCGACGGGGTCTTCTTGAGATGCCTAAGCGAGGAGGAAGCCACACAAGCGATGGAAGAAGCTCATTCCGGAGTCTGCGACGCTCATCAATCGGGGCCCAAGTTACATTTCAGGATAAAAATGATGGGGTATTATTGGCCTACTATGGTAAGAGACTACATGGAGTATGCACGAAAATGCCAAGCTTGCCAGTTTCATGCAAATTTGATTCACCAACCACCCGAGTTATTGCACACAACTATTGCCTCATGGCCCTTCGACGCTTGGGGTTTGGACATTGTAGGACCTTTTACAAAGTCCTCTGGTGGTCATCTCTACATTTTAGCTGCAACCGATTACTTGTCCAAGTGGGCCGAGGTTATACCTTTAAGGGAGGTGAAGAAGGAAAATGTCGCTGATTTTATCCATATAAATATCATTTATAGATACGGAGTTCCTCGCTACATCATCACTGATAATGGAAAGTCGTTTAGTAACAGTCATATTGATAGACTTTGTGATAAGTTTGACTTTAAACATAGAAAGTCTTCGATGTACAACGCAACTGCTAACGGACTTGCTGAAGCATTTAACAAAACATTGTGCAGTCTGCTGAAGAAAGTCGTCTCCAAATCCAAGAAAGATTGGCATGAAAAGATGAATGAAGCATTATGGGCATATCGAACCACTTATAGAACACCCACGCAAGCCACACCCTATTCTTTGGTATACGGTGTTGAAGCAGTCATTCCACTCGAGAAGCAAATTCCATCTTTGAGGATGGCTATACAAGAAGGGTTGACAGAAGAAGAGAATGCACGATTACATCTTCAAGAGTTAGAAGCCCTTGGTGAGAAAAGACTGGAGTCACAACAAAGACTCGAGTGTTATCAAGCACACCTTCAAGAACGTTCAACAAGAAAGTGAAGACACGTTCTTTCCAACTTGGTGATCTAGTACTGGCCGTGAGAAGACCTATTGTGGTTACACACTGTGTCGGAAATAAATTTTTACCTAAGTGGGATGGTCCATACACTGTGAAAGAAGTTTATACGAATGGCGCCTACAAGTTGATCTCCGAAGATGGCGTAAACATCGGCCCCATAAACGGGAAATTTCTGAAACGCTACTACGCGTAAAACAATTCAGTATGCTCCATGACGCACGAGCCTAAACTGCATGTCACTCCTGGTCCGCACGAGTATAAACTGTGTACGACAACCACCAAAGGTAATTACACGTGGTTAAATTGTTAACTTACCCCACTAAAGACATTTTAAGTGGTTAAATTATTAAATTCCTACTTTATCTACAGTAGTAAAAAAATTGTCACTCCTGGCCCGTATGAGTATAAACTGTGTACGGCACCCCCCTCAAAATCAATCAATGTCCCGGTGAACTACATTTTGACTTGATCCTCTTTAAAGAGGTACGTAGGCAGCTTAGTACTTTTCTAAGTTCAGTCATAATTCAAGTTGTTTTATTCAAGTGGGTTAGCTCAATACATATTCAAAGATGTCAACAAAAAAAAAAAGAGAAGAGGCAAGTATTGAAGACTTCGGAAAGAAAGAAAAAATAGATTGAATGAGTAGTTTAGCGAATATCCAAAAAATAAATGAAAACAAAACAAGCAAACGAGCAAAAAATAAAGGGCCCTAAGCTAATCTAACTAAAACAGATTCATGTCCTTCAAGTCTTCAAGAGCCGTATCCAAATACGACTTCGCTTCCATCAAATCCTTGGTCGCAGTATCTTCAATCGAAGGAGCGTTGGTTATGATAGAGACCTGGTTCTCAGCATCTGCAAGCTCGACATCAACGCCTTCAAGTGATGATCTTTGTTGCCTTAGCGTCTCGGACAACGTTTTCTTTCTTTTCTTCAACCGGCTAATTTTATCCTTGACTTGTTGCAATTTTGTCTCGGTAGCCTGAATTTGGGTAGAGTTTTCAGCATGTTTCGCCCTGACACTTTGAAGAACATCATTTACCTTAGCCAATTGTTGATCACGAGCCTCCTTAGACGTCTTATCAGAAGATTTCAATCTCGCCACATCATAAGCATCAGCATACTCGAACAAAAGCTTCAAAAAGGCTTCTAAGGCAGAAGAGGCAAACTGAAAAAATCTCTTAATTCTTTCTATAACGGTTAGGAACCTCATCCTTCATAGAAAAAAGACCATTGGCGGGAGTCGCTAGGATTCGTGCTTGAAGATTTTTCCACAGGTTCGAAGCAAAATCCTTTTCATAATCGCGAGCAAACTTCTCACCTTGAAACAACAAGACCGCACGAGTACAAGTAGTCAGCGTATTTGGAAGCGTAGAAACCTCCGAAGCCTTTTTCTCCGAAATTTTCACTGAAGATGACACCTCTTCTCCACTATCATAGTTGCTACCAAAAACATCCACCATTACCTGAAAAGTAGCACAATTAGCAAAAGGATAAAAGAAATAAGCAAAGAAGTCAACTAAGAAATAAAATAAAAGACCTCGTCAGCCGTAGCACGCACGTATGACTCTTTTACAGGTACATGTGGTTTGACTACTAACTTAATCCTTTTCCAGTGACGATCTTCGTTTGCGCTACGACTATCTTCCGAATATCGAAAATCACTCATTTTCTTGCTCGTCTCCACGATCGGCACTTCTACCCTAATTGAAGAAGGAACAATCGAGGTCTGACTCGTCTTCTTGTCATGACCAACAGGTGGACTACGATTCTCCACAACTAAAGTTTCTTTCGCCAACACATCGGTGAACTTCGGGTTGACCAAATCTTCATTATGAACCTCCAAATAAGAGCCATGAGCCTGATGCCACCACTTCTTGTAGTCCGGTGAAGAATAACTCTTGAGGTTTAGAGACGCGTTTGGCAAACACACTTTAGCTTTAGAATTGCGCAAGATGCAAAGCCTCCAATAATGAGCCCCTTTCTCCAAAGTGGTGCCACGAAAATCAGCATTTAATTCACCCGGAATCTCTTGGTAAAAACCAAATTAGCGGCTAAATCGATGTGGATTATGGGGTTCAATGACGCAATGATCACCTTGTCGCCAAACGAGGTAGTTAGAACGCATAGTTAGAAAGTATTCCCAAAAGCCCCACTTCCCAGCTCCATCATCAACATATGGGACGGGTTAATTCCGAGTCAATACGTTGCAAGTCCAAAAAGCATACTCTCCTTTGTGAATTCGTCTACGAGCTTCATCCGGTTCATAGAATCTTGCGCCATTTTCCCCCGAAAATAACACCATTGAAGGGATGCGATGCTGATGGGTAGCTGAAAAATGTGTCTTAAAGTATTGGGTCAACCAAGCATAAACAAAGTGAACTGGAAAGGCGGATCTGGCTCCTAAAGATTCCGGATGACGCGAAAGATGATTTAAGCCCCTATAAATACTTGTAAGGACCGGAACAACTAAACCAATTGTCTTACCAGTAGCCATCAAACTTGCCATCTTAAAAGTGCTAGGTCGAATCATATTTGCTTCATCCCCGGGGAGCACGAAAGCGCAAAGCCAACACGACAGATAAGTAGCCAAATGTGTCTCTTCTCGCTGAAGTAGTTCGACGCCGAGTACTTTGAACGATGTAGCCTCCACGTTAGACCACTGCTTATGAGCATCAATATCACCAGTAGGATTATAAGTCATCTTCAGACGTGCGGTCCTCTTTTTCTCGCTCCGCGCAGGGGGCTGACGATATCTTACGGCTTTATCGATCCAAAATCTGATCCATCGATCAAATGATACACCACGGGAAGACCCACGAAGAATGTGGTAAGCATGGAACAAATGTCTACAACTCGACGGGGGGCATAATTCTCCGGCTTCATCCAAGAGCTCCGATTCATCAGGCACTACTTCCTCGTACTGATAGCCAAATAAAGACAATTTTGACAATTCATGAATGTCCCACAACGAAACCGACATCTCTCCAAAGGAAGTGAGCAAAGTGTTAGTAGATGGGCACCACGCCTCGCAAAACGCCTTGATGAGTTCAGGA
The DNA here is from genome assembly GCA_037126765.1 of Stenogyne calaminthoides. NCBI lineage: Eukaryota > Viridiplantae > Streptophyta > Magnoliopsida > Lamiales > Lamiaceae > Stenogyne > Stenogyne calaminthoides. The sequence continues at coordinate 13,976,875 of JBBCBC010000006.1, forward strand.
TTACAATCATACGTAAAAAGGGAAGCAAAGACATCATCATAGATATATGCTTCCTTAAGTATATGTCGGCACCTGCTTAAGATATCTTCAGTCCACTCCCAATAACCCTTGATGAAACGAAATTCCCCCATGATGTTGCAAAAATCTTCAGTTTGTTGAGTAGTTGCAGTGGAGAAATCAATGGTAGTTGTAGATGTTCACGAAGAAGGCAGACGAACGAAATTAAACCATCGAGACGAACCAAAACCGAACCATCGAAACAGGGCCTGCCCTGAATCGAACCAAAACCGTCACCAAAATTGCATCCTCAGGGCCTGCCCCTGAAACGATGATTTTTGGAACGCCAGCACGCGAAAGGTTGAAAAGATTGAGTTAAGGTCGGGTTGTCGAGAAGAAAGGAAGTGGCTGGTGTTGCAATTCGATGAAGATCCGATGATGAATTGATGATAAATCTGGGTGACAATTCCTTGGAAAATAAGAAAATTTACCTTGGAAAATTCTTGAGGCGGGTTGATGATTCTTGTACTAGCAAAGCTCCTATTCGGTTGCTACGGAAAAAAAGAAAAAAAAAGAAAAAAAAAAGAAAAGAGGAAAAGCGTGAAAAAAAAAATGTGGAAAAGGAGAGAGAAATACCCGGTAATTGCTGTGCCTGCTTCTGTTTAAGATGAAAAATAAAGAGCCCAAGGTCCCTTTATATGGAACTTGAAATCTTAAGTCGAAGTAGATTTGAAAGATTTGATAAGATTCATATCTTGTGAGATTTTGAAAAATCGGATCTTTAGATTCATATCTTGTGAGATTTTGAAAAATTGGATCTTTAGATTCATATATTGTAGATTATAAATCTAAGGCAAAATATACTCAATATCTTTGGATAATATGTATCTTAGGGTATGATTGATATGTTGTAATAGATTGAGAATGAAATGATCATTCCTTAATCTATTCCAAATACAATGATTGATATAATTTTTTGGAATGAATCATCATTCCATTAGGAATGATCATTCCTAAAAATAAAGGAATTGTGATTCCTTACATACCCCATGAGTTTATGTATTCCACATTTTGAGAAATGATTTTTGTTTCCATAAATAATATTATCCTATATTTTTTATTTTCATAATATTATCTTATACCAACAACAACAATAATAATACTAAGTTAGTAATATTATTTTATTAAAAAAATTATAGTATTTAATAAAAATAATAACAAACTCCAACAATAATAATATTAAATATAATAATATTAGAATATATAAATAATATAAAACTTTCAATATTAATATTATATCTCAAAAAATGTAAATTTTAGCAATTCTCAATGATATATTAATAAAAATATAAATATTAGTATTATTTAGTAATATGTTATTAATAATAACAAATATTATTATTTAATAAAATTATAAAAAAAAATATAAAGTTATTATTAACTCAAACTTTCCAAAATAATTTAAAACATATTATTATTATAAATATATAATACTAAAGTTATATATTTATTATAATAAAAAATATTATTTTTGCAATTACAAAAAATATTATTTTAAAAAAATTTAAATAATAATTTTTTTTAACAATAATAGTATATTAAATATATATATATATATGTATAAAATATTTTCAATAGTTAATAATAATATTAAAGTATAATTTTAATAATTATTAATTATAATTAAAAAGTAGATTCACTAATACTTATATTTCATTCCTGAATCATACCAATCATAAGAATGATCATTTCAATTTCATTTCATTCAGACCTTCATTCCATTCATGTTCAACTGCAATTACATTCAATTATATCAATAATGCCCTTATATTCATATCCATTAAGTCGGTCTTATATGGAAATTTGGACTTAACAAATTGGTCAAAAAAAAATTACAATTCGTCCACATCGAATTAAATCTCGTGAACAAAGTGCGAGGGGGCATTTGTAAGCGAATAAATCTAATCACGAATCAAATTGTGACACGTGGAAATTAAATACTAGAAATGAACTGAATTTATTATTTATTAGGAATATATAAGTAATTCCTAAAATAAATAAATAGATCGAATTGGGCCTCTAAAGTTCAATAATTAATTAAATTGGGCCAATAATTAATTAAATTGGGCCTCCAAAGTCCAATAAGTCGAATTGGGCCTCAAAAGTCCAATAAATCGAGTTGGGCCTCTGAAGTCCAATAAATCGAATTGGATCTCTAAAGTCCAATAAATAAATAATTGGGCCCCTAAAGTCCAATAAATTAAATTGGGTCTTTAAAATCCAATAAATTAAATCAAGTCCAGTTTAAAATTGTGGAGCCCATCAGATGCTTCTAGAAGGTTCTAGAATCTTTCGGCCCATCAGGTCAAGCCCGTCAAATCTAGGGCAAAGGCTACGTTCCACACCTATAAATAGGGGTCTCATTCATCTCATTTGACACAACACACAAATATTGAATACACAAGAATTCGTAAGTCCTAGCGACTGAGTTTTGTGATTCAAAGTAATTCTTCAAGGCGTTCTTCGGAGTTCTTCAAAGCGTTCTTCAAGGAAATCGACCACGAACGAACTTCGATCCAAGATTACGGTGCTAAGCCTCTTGGATCCACGTTCTCCAAGTTGAAGTTCTTCGAGTTCCTCAAGGAAGTTCTTCGAGTTCTTCGTGTCCCTCGGAAGTCCCTCGAAAATCAAGAAAGAACGGTCTTCGATCCAACATTACGGTGCTAAGCCTCTTGGATCCGCGTTCTTACTACAAGTCCCTCCAATGTATCCTTAATCCAAGATCAAGGTGCGAAGCCCCTTGGATTAATATCACCAAATCCCGAAGTTCAAGCCACGGATAAAGATTTGGCTGCGGATCCGACTCCGAAAATCTTGGAAGAAAGTCTAGGTCAAGATCGAAGAGAGAATCAGAGGATCAAGTTAGAGATTGTACTCGAATTTATACTCAATACAAGAAATTATCTTTGTAATTCCTTTTTCGTGTTTATTCTTATATTAAATACGAAAATTTGTGTTTACAAGGGGAATTAAACTTTCTCTTGCAGATCTATATTTCGAGGACCTTAATGCATATTGTATTGAGTTCATTTTAGATTACCCCAATGGTTGTGCTATATTTATGTCGAGTGAGTTTGAATCTTGAAGTACTTTGGTTTTTAAATTGGAAATATGTTGCATTTTCTGTAGAAGTGTTACTGAAAGTCTGGTGGAGAGTGGATGCTATAAAGATTCTCTCCTCAGAGTGATTCTTGATGGGTTTTCTCTGAAACTCATAATCTTGTTTGATCAAAGAGGAAGACTTGTGTTAGGTGATTTGAAATTGTTTTCTGTCATTTACATAAGTTTGAATTAAATAGTCAAAACACACATTAAAAATATAAACAAATATTTGAGGGCTAGACTATAAATATCTTAATGAAAATATAACAGATTAATTAATTGTTTCTGTGTCGTTCCTAGTCCATACATAATTTATCTGATTATCCTGAAATTGAAAGAAACAGAGAGTTACAATATGTTAAGAATAGATAGTAATATACAAAAAAAAATAAAAAAAATTACAAAGTAGCAAGAATTGCAACATAACACTTTTTTAATTTAGGGAAGAAGATTTTAACACATCAGCCTTGTATTCATGCCCTATTTGAACCTTCATTCTCATTTTAATGTAACAAAAATTACAATTTGGGATAGTTTGTATGATAGATTTTTGTTGGGTAGGTTGGTGAATTCTTATTGCTATTTCCACAATTCTGATGCTCTGCTGCTAGCTGATGTATGCTTTTCTATATCATGTTACACAAATGCTAGCTTAGAAGCTGAAACGTTGAGCAGATATAATCATGTTAAAAACTATTAACAGTTGATTCATTAGACAATAGTTTTAGCAGATCAAAGTTGAGAGTCTTTGTGACAGAAGTCAATATATGTACTAAGGTAGAGGTATGTGCACCTGTGAATGCATATCACAAGGTTGAGTACCAAAATACTATGAATATAGCAGGCTTGTGTGTATACGTGTGCAAAAATTGACAATAAGCTATAGAGGTCTGAATTTAAGAAGTGTCGGTCAGTCAATATATGTACTAAGGTAGAAGTATTGTAGTATTATATGCCTTTGCCTTTCTTTGACCATCCACTCCCACTCCACTCCAATCAATTTGACCTTTGCCACGTCTGCCACAATATATCACTAAAGAGTGGGTCTCATGTGCACCCAGATGGACCGTGCACTCATAGTGCATTTTAGAAGCATGCAATTATACAAAATAGAAACATGCAACTATGTTTCCATATTAACAGTTGCACTTTTCAACATAATAAATTGCACGCTTCTAAAATGCACTATGAGTACACGGTGCACCCGGTGTATACAACACCTAGCCATCACTAAAATAATTAAAAGGAGATATAACATCCTACAGAGGTCTACAAAATTAAAGTAAAAACAACAACACTGCAATTATTAATAATAAATAAAAAGTTAAACTCACTTTCCTCTTGTTCTGATTTAAACAATAGCAGATCATCTGCTACGATTTTTGCCATGTAGATGTGGCACTTAAGTCCTTTCATCAGAGTGATACCACATGAGACACAAATCTTACCGTTCATACTCTCATGCTCCTCCCGAATGTGCATCTGCGGTTACAAAAATTACGCGAAACCCATTACCCAAGCTCTTGTAGCTCCACAACGTTTTTGAATTGGTAAACTACTTTGAGCTTGGGTAATGTTTTAGCATAATTTTTGTAACAACAGATGAGCTTGCATTTTGTCTCTTTCATCAGGCAGTAGATACATACGTATCTGCCTTTGCGTTTGGGAGGACCAGAGTGCTTCAAGCGAAGATATGCCTAGCCGGTTCGAACAGCTGATTTCGGTTCAGAATCGACAGTTCCGATTTGGGATTTAGGCAAACCGAAACCGAACCGGCCAAAATATATGCCGATTCCGGTTCAGCCGGTTCCGGTTCCGGATGGTTTGGCCGGTTTTGGTTTGCCAGTTTATTTATTTATTTTTAATTAATATTTGATAACTTGAATTAAATTGATCTTGAACTAAATTTGATTTTACTCAACTAAACTTCAAAATATAAAGTATAAAGTTTACATTTTACAACTTACAATACAAAGTACAACTGTACAAACAAAACATTGAAACAAGGTTACAAATTTTTAAATTTAAGAATACAAATTATAGCTTATAAGTTATAACTTATAACTTACAAGTTACAACAATCTACAATTCTACACGTTTCAAATTTTAATACTCAAAATATGTTACACCTTACAAAATTACAAGTTACAAGTGAAATGGTAAAATAATAAAAAAGGAAAGACTTAATTGCGAATAAAATCACCACCTTTTCATAAATTGCAATTTAATCTAAACTTTTGAATTTTAGCAAATAAATCATCACTTTTACACTTTTTTGCAATTTCAACTTCGGGCAGTTTGTCCCCTTGTTCGAAAGTTGATGTGTACAAAAAATACACCATCATCAGTCCAGTAAGCATCCACGTTAATAAATACTTATTAACATAACAAATACAAATTAAAAAATAAATTAATATTATATATATTATAAATAAATTTAAAATACATTTAAATATAAAAGTATAAATAAATAATTAAAATGCAAAATAAAAAAATAAAAAATAAAAAATAAATATTCATCCTCTTCACATCTTTATCCTTGTGAAAAAAAATTGGTTTTGAAAAAAAAATTCAAAATTCAATTACACCAAAATCCCTTCATCTTCAACCTCATGTTGCCTCCACCGCTGCCCCACCCCCACGTTCCTTTCGCCACTGCATCTTCATTAGGTTTAGTTTCCTGATTTTGTTATTTTTCTTCTATTTTTTTAATTTGATATTGTGTTACTCGGGGGCAAATAATATTCCCCAAGAAATATTATTTGTGTTAATTTTTAATAATGACAATTTTAATTATAATTGTGATTTTGAATATTATTTTTTTTGTGTTGGTTACTAATTTTGATTTTATTAGAAGAAATTAGATTTTAATTTTTATTTGTGTTGATTTTAATATCTTATTATATTTAAATTTATTTATAGTATTTATAATATATACTTAATTTATTTTTAAACTATTAGTATTTATTATGTTTATAATTATTTATTAATGTGGATACTCACTAGGATGATGATTGTGTATATATTTGTACACATTACCTTTCGGGCAATGGGGCAAACTGCCCGAACTTGAAATTGTCAAAAAGAGTAAAAGTGATGATTTATTTGCCAAAATTCAAAATTTTAGATTAAATTGTAATTCGTGAAAAGGTGGTGATTTTATTCGCAATTAAGCCGGAAAAAAAAGGGGCTTGAGCATAATTTTAAATTATAAACTTAAAATTATGTTGCCTACGTATCCTCTTGGATGAAATCATAGTCCACGTAGTTCTCTTACCTTTTAACTTACTTCTCTATGTTTTAAAAATCGGATCGGACCGGTCCGACCGCTAACCTTCAGGGTCACCAGACTGCTTTGAGACATTGGGCCGGTGAACGCACGACTAGGTCTAGGACCGCTAAAAGCGGAGAAAAGCGGTGGGAACCTGCCACCGATTTAGCTGGTGGCTCGTCGGTTCAACGATATTGGAAAAAAAAATCTGCATTTTTACACGATTTGAAAATTTTGATTTCGCTCACAACCTTGGAAGTACGAATATGTTTTTGTCTTCCTCATTCCCTTCTTCCAAGTGAAATCTTTTCGATGATGTCATTCTCTCTCATACTGCGTAAGTGCTGTAAAATAGTGGGTGAGTGGGGTGGGGGGAGGCGGAAAGATTGCTGCAAAATGATGGAGGAGACGACAATCTGATCTATTAGGGTTTAGAATTAGAATTTCAACTTAAACATGGCTTCTCAATGGGCTAAGAACTAATAGGTAACTTCAAAAAAAGTATTAAATTGATGGGCCAAGTTATCTAATAAACATAGGCTTCTAAAATATATTACTAGGATTTAATATTTAATTAGTAATAAATTATATATATTTAATTATAATATTATATAATTATGACATCATACCGGCTCAACCGTTTCAATAACGGTCAGACCCGATCAGACCAGTCTGATTTAAAGCGCTAAGGTTGTCCAGGTCGATGTCCGCTTCTGCTTTTAAAACATAGTTACCTTCGAGCTCCAATACTCATTCCTCAAGCATCACTTTCGCTTTCGGTGTCGTTCATTAACCCATCATTACTTGAATCCGTGCTAGCCGGTTGATCTTGTGTTCAATCTTTGACTTTCACCTAATCATCAAGCAAACATTGATTTTCTAAATGTTCAACCGTAAATTTTGAACGTCTTGGGTTCAATGTATGTCCACCCATCTTAAAGGCTCGTTCGACGGCTACAGTTGATATTGTGCATGCAAGTATCTCTTTTGCAATCAACGACAACATGGGGGAAATGGTTGCCCTCTTCGACCACCACTTTGAAATATGAAATTCATCTACTTCTAAAGCCATCTCAATTTCAAAAGATGATCACTACTACACATTTGAGCTTGGAGAGCTCCACTTGGAGAGCCCTTTTAGAAAGAGCTCTCAAAAAACGACCTTGGAGAGCGGTTTTTAATTAAAAATAAATGAATTAAAAAGCGGTTCTAAACCGCTCTCCAAGAGAGAGCGGTTAAGAACCGCTTTGCAAGCTCCATTACAATGCGGTTAATAACCGCTCTGCAAGCACGGGCACTTGGAATGCGGTTCAGAATCGCTCTGCAAGAGAGAGCGGTTCTGAACCGCTCTGTAAGGGATGGAATTGCCCTAATACCAGTGCCCCTGCATCACGTTTTTAATTTCTACAGCATTCTCTCATATCTCTCTCGTCCAAAATATCCCTTCTCCATTAATTTTTTCGTCCGTCGCCGCCACCATTGTGCATTGTACGCGTAGCCCTCTAGCTTCCTCCCATACCGCCGAATTGAATTCATACCGCCATGCTTACTAAGCTAGCTTACTAAGGCGAAGGAATTTGTCGTTGATTGCTCGATCTCCTCCCCTAGCTACTGCCGTGCGTCGCCTCCTCCTTCTCCTCCCTACCGCCGCCGCCACCTCCTCCTCCTCCTCCCCTACCGCCGCCTCCTCCTTCTTCATAGGTAATTTAATTATTTTATTTCATGTTTTTATATATATATATGTATGTGCAGTGTATATATATATGTGTGTGTATATATATATTTATATATATATATATCTATTATATATATATGGTAGGATATATATAGTCATGTTAGCTAGATTAATTAATTGGTTTGTTGTTTTTGTTTGAATATTAGATTGTTTAATTTAGTTTAATTGTTGTTATATGTTAGAATTAATTATTGTTTGATTAGATTGTGGTTAATTGGTTGTCAATTTGTGTGTTGTTTCACTCAAAAGTATTAGTTGTTTGATTTAAAGGTATTAGTTGTTTCATTTAAAAGTATTAGGTGTTTAATTAAAAGGTAATATTAGTTGTTTCATAAAAAAGTATTAGGTGTTTCATTGATAGGTATTAGTTATTTCATTCAAAGGTATTAGTTGTTTCATAATAAGGTATTAGGTGTTTATTCAAAGGTATTAGTTGTTTCATTAATAAAAAAGTATTAGGTGTTCCATTCAAAGGTATTAGTTATTTCATTAAAAGGTATTAGTTGTTTCATAATAAGATATTAGGTGTTTCATTCAAAGGTATTAGTTGTTTCTTTAAAAAGTATTAGACGTTTCATTCAAAGGTATTAGTTGTTTCATTCAAAAGTATTGTTGTTAGTGTGTGATTAATGTTGGTTTAATTATATTGTTGTTAGTAGCTTGGATTAATTGTTGTTAGTACGTGGTTTGAATTAATTTTTGTGTGTTTCAAATGAATAAGATGATTAATGATATATGGTACATTAGAATACATTAGAAAATTAAAATGAATGTAGATTAAGTATAGTTAGGTATGATTTTAGGTTTAATATTTTTAGATACATTGTCTTGAGAAACAGTCTTCATATTGTATTTCCTATAGGCTTTTAGTTCTATATGGATCAAAAGTGGGTTCGAGCAGATCGATTATCAGATGAGTATAGGAATGGGGTGAAAGAATTTTGTAATCATGCAATTAGACACTGCACCGACCCTCGGTACATTCCATGTCCGTGTTGGAAATGTATGAATGGAAAAACCGTTAGTGGTCGAGAAAGTCTGTTTGACCACTTGATGATTCACGGTATTGATAAAACATATACTGTTTGGACATATCATGGTGAGAGAAGAGATGGATGTAGCTCAAGCAACCTAGAAACTGACTTTAGGTTTGAAGATACAGTGGATGCGGATATTTTCGATGATGTACCGACTGTTGATACATCGAGTGGGGATGACGATGATCTGCGAGATCACCCTTATATGTCAGAGAAGTTAAGGGATTCTGTTGGATTACCACTGTGGCCCGGGTGTAAGAAGGCAACAAAACTGTCAGCTGTGTTGATATTGTTCAACCTAAAAGTAGCTCACTAGTTGTCCGATGAGTGCTTTACAAGTATGCTGGAAACAATTAGTGATCTACTGCCTGATGGAAATGTACTACCTAAGAGAGCATATGATGCTAAACAAATGCTCAAGTCCATCGGGTTAACACATCAGAAAATTCATGCTTGTCCGGGTGATTGTATCTTATTTCGAAAGGAGTATGCAGGCCTCGATGAATGTCCCAAGTGTGGGCTAAAGCGATATAAGAAAAATAAATCTTCCGCGAAGGTGATGTGGTACTTTCCAATAATACCAAGATTCAGGAGAATGTATAGTAGCGCTGTGGATGCTAGAAATTTAACTTGGCATCACGATGATAAGATCAAAGATGGAATGCTAAGACACCCTGCTGATTCACCCCAGTGGAAGACATTCGATGTCAGGCATCCAGAATTTGGCACCGAGCCAAGACACTTTCGTCTTGCACTCTCAACTGACGGAATGAATCCGTTCGGTATCCAAAGTACTAACCACAGTACATGGCCAGTGATTCTGTTAGTTTATAATCTTTCACCCGAGTTGTGCATGAAGCGCACTTACATGATGTTGTCTATGTTGATATCATGACCCAAACAACCTGGTAACGACATAAATGTATATCTGGCTCATTTGATTGAGGACTTGAAGCTCCTGTGGGATGAGGGTGTCGATGTGTATGATGCTTGTAGAAAGGAGAATTTCAAGTTGAAGGCCATGTTGTTTGGAACTATCAATGACTTTCCCGCTTATGGGAATCTATCTAGATATAGTGTGAAGGGGGCCGATGCATGTCCTTATTGTACCAAGAAGACACATCACATTCAATTGAGTCATTGTAGGAAGACCGTTTATATGGAACATAGGAGGTGGTTGGACCCAACACATAAGTACAGAATAATGGCTGATGCATTCGATGGCACAATCGAGACAGGTGAAGCACCACATTTATTGTCAGGTTCGGATGTATTGAATGAGATGAAGAATATCGACACACAGTACGGAAAGATCTCCGCAAAGAGTGTCCCAACTAGCGGTTGGAAGAAGGAGACAATTTTCTTTCAATTACCCTATTGGAAAGAGTTGTATGTTAGACACTTCATTGATCTAATGCACGTTGAGAAGAACATTTGTGCCAGCTTGCTCAACACTCTCCTAGTTGATAAGAAGTCCAAGGATGGTTACAATGCAAGAATGAATATAATTGATATGGGAATAAGAGCAGAATTAAAACCTGTACCTAGAGAAATGGGTCAACCGTTCTTACCTCCTGCTGCACACACCTTGTCCAAGAATGAGAGAAAAGAGTTACTTCAGACGCTAAAGGATGTGAAAGTTCCAGAGGGTTATTCGTCCAACCTACTGAGAGACTTGATCGATGATGGCGTGAAACCGATGAATCAAATCGCATGACTATCATGTCATCATGGAAACTTTCTTGCCCATTGCAACACGCTCTATCTTGCCTAAAAAATGTGCGCATAACCATAACAAAGTTATGTTGGTTCTTCAAGGCAATGAGTAGCAAGGTCATAGATCCTAGAAAATTGCTTGGTTTTCAAAGACAGTTATTGGGACGCCTCTGTGAGCTTGAGATGTATTTCCTCCATCATTTTTTTTGATATAATGGTTCACCTAACTGTTCATTTGGTACACGAGACAAGGATGTGTGGCCCCGCCAGATCGCGATGGATGTATGGTGTAGAGATATATGAAAGTGCTCAAAGGATATGTGATGAATATGTTAAGGCCGGAGGGATGCATTGCGTAACGCTATTTTTTGTAGAAGAAGCGTTGAGTCTTTGGTGCGAATTCATTCGAATGTCGATGCAATTGGACTTCCAATTACTCGCAGACACCAATAGGATGGATGGTGAAGGCCTTACGGTGGTGGTCAATCTGTAAGTGTTAGTATGGAGGAACTAACACAGATGCACTCTGTGTACTTCACAACACGGTCGACGTCTTCCTTTTATTGACCGCACATCCAAGCACTTGTTGAGACATTTCCCACCAGAGATAGATCATGGATTGAAGTTGAGCACAATCGCACGTTTGTTGAGTGGTTCAATGGTTATGTAGCAAATATGTTGTCACGGGATAAAGAATCAGTGAATGAAAGAGTTAAGTGGTTATCTAGAATGCTCGATAGACATGTGTATTAAATAAGTGTTATCTTATTAACGGATACACATTTTATACCAAAGATCATGATGCCGAAGTACAATGCGAATAGTGGGGTGTCCATTATCAATGAATCGCAGGGATCAATCGACAACCAATCTTCGAAAGTGCGGTTGGATGAGGATCCTAACGGGTCCAAGTTGAAAGATCCGGGTTAAATGACGCGTTGATTTGAAGAATGTGGGATACATAAATGACCCTTACATAATGGCCAGTCAAGCTCAACAAATTTTCTATGTCCCCGACCCAGTTAATAAGAAATGGTCCATCGTGGTTCTGTCAAACAAATTTAACACTAGTTACCAAATTAGCGACCACGTCGATGAAGATTTTGACACTATCGATGATCATTTTCAGAACTTCACTCATTTTGTACCCTCTTTCGATGATCTTGCAAATTCACACCCGTACCAGAGAATAATTGTCGATGTGGATGAATATGACAATCCGGATCTTGTTAACATTCATGGTCATGAACGAGAAAAGTCAACCAAAAAATGAAAAAGAAAAACAAGTGCTAAAAAGAAATGTACGACTTTATTGATTGTGTTTTGCTTCGCTTTTATTAAATGTTGTTTCTTTTGCTTTATTGAATGTTATTTCTCCGCTTACTTAAATATTGTTTGTTTTTTGTTTATTAAATGTTGTTTTTCCGCTTTTTGGGGATCATGTCTTATTTGCCATATCCGGGAGATGATGGAGATGATGGTGATGATTATGATGGAGATCATGGTGGAGATTATGATGGAGATCATGGTGATGATGATCGACATCATACTGATGATTTGGATCAGGGTGACACTTCTGCTCCCACCACTAGCAGCTCTGGGGATAAGCGTAGCAGAGGTATAGTCACAATGTCTTCTGTTAAGAGGGCTCGTAGCAAGGGGAAACAAGTGCAAATAATTTTATTAGAATTGAACAGTTGAAATTGTAATTATATGATTGATCGTTGAATCTAATTAAATAATATGTTATTGCAGTTATCATTCAATGAATATGGGCAGGCAATCAGTAAACAGAGTGAGACGTTGTCTTTCTACCTTGGAGCTGCAGTTAGGCGTATAATCCCTATTGTGCTGCCATCCAAGGACTGGCGTAGCGACAAACTCACTTCTTTGAAAGAAAGATTATGGGATGAACTTTCTGTATGTTAATTATATATATGGTTATTGAAAGTTGTTGTATGATTACTAAATTTACTACATTGATATGTTATATGCGTACAAAGTACATTTCTCGGCCTTGATCATTCAAAGAAGAAACAAATATTGTCGCAAGCTAGAGTATTGGCCAAGAATTTTCGGGCTTAGCTGAGAAGTCAAGCACGAAATTCGGATACTGATCTTTACTCGGCTAGTCCGCCCGAGGCCTATCAGAATTGCCCGTCAGTGGCCCCATACTGGGAAAAGTTTGTGCGACGATCTATGGCTGATGAGTTCCAGGTAAAATTGATAAATATCATTTAATGTCCTATGCTTTTCAGTGTTTATCGTATTTCTATTAAACTGTAGCTACTAAGCGAGAAAAATCGCAAACAAGCCAAATCGATGGAGGCGCGATATCTTGGCCCGAACAAAGGGTATGCACGCATAAGAGAAAATTTGGTAAGATCAAAATCCTAACATTTTATTTTGTTTATATATTTACTTTTAATATATCTAATAATGGGACAAGTTAATGACTATCGTAGAAAGAAGAAAAAAAGAAAGCTGGAGAGAGTCAGCCTGTTGTTACCCGTTTCGAGTTATTTCAAACTACCAGAAAGGCTCGAGACGGGAATATTCCCGATTCCAGTGCACAGCGTATAATCGAAGAAGGGGTAAGCTATGCATTAATTTGTCTTTGAATTACAAACTATTATTTCTAAACAAATGATTAAATAATAGTTTTTTGTAATTCAGGAGCGTTTATCTCAGACCATGACCCCCGAAGACATCCGCTTTGTCGGTACCGATGATCTACTTGGACGGGCTTTAGGTCGTCAGGAGCATCCCGGCCGCTTACGGAGTGTTGGATATGGCGTCACGAAGTCATCATTGACCATGTTACCTGGTCTTCAAGCCATGAATATGGTGGGTATACTTTCGGAACAGATTGCCCAGATGGCTAAAGAGTTGGAACAGATGAGGTCTGAGAGACGCTCACATCACGGAATGTCCTCTAGTGGAGCAAGCTGTGAAAATAGTGTCACTGATGCTATGTTTTCGGCTAATGCTAGGGACGATTTTATTGAGGCACTTTGAAACGACGTCCCGCAGGTATCAAATGTGTATCACATTTATTTTAATTAAAGACTAGTATATATATTAAAATTTTCTAACTAAATATCTTATTCGAACAGTCACCGACCTCATGCTACCTTTATTTGGAGAATCCTACTCGGTTGGTGGCTACAGGAACGTTGCTCAATAACTCCGATGGAGTTATTCATGGTAGTCCCATCACTCCTAGTTTCGTGAGGGTCACACTCCAAGTACCCACAATCTGAGAAGAGGATTCACCGGTGCCTAAACCAATTGATGAAGCTGTCACCGTCGGAACAGCGGTCGGGCACTTCATCGAATGGCCGATCAACTTGGTATCTCTGACCATGAAGGTAAATTTAATATATGTTATTAAAGTTCATTATCTTATTTGTCGTTCTAAATAATGTTGCAAATTGATTGTAGAAACTGTCGACACCACAAAAGCCTAAACATAAATCAAAGGGTGTCGCAGCCACTCAGAGGGAGACAACGACTAGAGACTCCACTATTGCTGATCGCAGACTTAGTTATCCCTTGCCTGGATACTTAGATCACGACTACACCGTACATAATACGGTGCAAGTGATAGTGGAGTCCTCTGACTTCGATATGATCACAGTTCCTATGAATGCTTACTTTCATCGGAATTCTATTGAAGAATACATCGCTCAGGAGCATGTGATTAAAGTCATGACCGACCAGTGGTTGAGTGCAACGAGCATAGCCTTATACCTCAGGTATGTGTTTACTTATTAATTCTCAGTATTTACTTTCTATATAGTTTACTTTTCAAATTAAATATTAATTAGCGTATATATGTTGGTTAAAGATATTCGGGTGAGGTATATCTCTCCAGAGATCCTCGAGCATGTGGAATGTATTCCTTCGTCTCCCCCCAAGTGTCTTGCTCAATGGGAGATAGGGCAACGACCATGGAGTGGTTAGTTTCTCATATGCTGAGTTATACTGACAGAGATCAACTCATTTTTTGGCCAACAAATGTGGGGTGAGTACAATAAACATTTCATTAAAATTTATATTCATAATATATATGATATTTGCACATATGCTAAATTTACTGTTAATTTTAATATTCTTAATATAATATAGGAATCATTGGGTGCTGGTCGCCATAAATATGATCACATTTAATGTGTATTTTATGGATCCAGCTGCGAATGGGTTGACTTCAAATCGACCTGATCTTACTTCGTACATGGAAACGTAAGTTCATTTTTAATATTATAATATAATGATTTGTTTTACTTATTAAAATTATGCATATTTAATCTAACTTTATTTTTTAATTCTAATAATAATAGTGTGATAACCCAATATCGGAGTCGCCTTCCTAATCAAGGCTCAAGAGCTAAATTCAATAAAGTGAGCTGGAATAATGTTAAGGTAAATATAATTTATTAAATTATCAAATTAATATAAAATAATTATAATTGTAATACGTGATTATATTGCTAATCAATAGGTACCGAGGCAACGAGATAGTGATCATTGTGGACATTTTGTGTGCTGTTATATTGAAGATATAATACGCGCTTCTCAAACCGCGGTTCCTATCAACGTAAGTCAATTTATCGATTTATTTAAATTATTATTAATTGAATAAAAATTCATACTATATATCTAACTATATTGATTAATTAATCGTTGTTTGCAGTTTGTCTATGATCATCCGATCAAGTCTTACTCCAAACAAAGAATGATCAAATGGAAAATGGATTGGACAGGGTACCTTTACAATCGATTCTTGGATAATTATAGATAGATTGGGATAACTTTTGATAGCATATTACTTATATATATATTTGTATTGATATGCATGTTTTAATTTGTTATATTTGGACGATTAATATTTATTTCATGATGTGTATGCATTAATTTATTAATTTATTTGATGTTTTGGTATTGGACAATTAATTATCGCGTGGTGTAAAATTTGGTTTTTAGTTTTGGTTTTGGTTTTATATAAACAGGATTTTAAAAATATAAATTAAATTAAAATATATATATATATATATATATATATATATATATATATATATATTGGAGAAATGTTAAAAAATTTGTCAAGTGTATTTATATATATTTAAAAATTTTAAAAAAGGGTTAGGATTTGTGAACCGTTGTTCAAGTGAATATACTTGGGACGTGATTTAAAAACTTATCTTAGCTTAATCGCTTGGAATGCGGTTAACAACCGCTTTCTTAGGGCAATGCGGTTAAAAACTGCACTCCAAGTGCGATATCTTGGAGAGCGGTTTTTATCAGCTGTCCAAGCTTGGAGAGCTGTTATAACCGCTCTCCAAGCTCATTTTTAACAGCTCTCCAAGCCCAAATCTGTATTAGTGGATGCTAGATAAGACTCAAGTTCTATATAAGGATGCGAGTGTGACCTTGAACGTTTTTGAGATAGTGAATCTAAAAAACCAATAAACCTTGTCATACCCCACAATATATCTTCTAGGTTTATTATTTTCCTTTATTTCTTGTATTTTTCATTAGTTAGTTTTGTGGTGATATTTTCCAATTTCTACCTATTGATTTTGGATTGTAAAATCATGAGCTAAACTCTTAGTGCTCTTAGATGATGTCATATTTGCAAACTTTGAGCTTAATTTCATTGTGTTGGTTCAATTTCTTAATAGTTTGATTAGGTTGGTGGGTTTTCATTGATCAATTGCATGATTTCTTCTATTAGTTCATACATTGATGCTTAACTGTTGCAACGAAAGTGGATAGTTGAACTAATATATATGAGTGTGAATTGAGGTTGTGTAATTTGAGTGAATATTGGTTTATCACAACGAGAGTTGTGTAAATTTTATTAGAATCCCATAACTTTACATTGGTTATTTGAGAATTTGAGTAATTAATGAAGGGACCATATGAGCTTAGACCCTAGTATACGGGTACAAAACATGTCTTAGTGACCATACTGTCGAGGTGCGACAAAGATAAATACTCTATTCTACCCTACTAGCTCGTAGTAGTGGTAAGTAAGGGGTCGATCCACAGGGAACGTAAAATAATTATCATGCTAATTGTGTAAATTAACGAAGGCAAACACGTAACACAAAAAGGGGGATTTTGGATTGGAAATTTATAACTATACTTAAAGCAATAAATTACTACGAAACTAACAATTAATTAAATAAATAAAATTTAATAACAAAAAGGCATTCCAATTCACAATTCATTCATCACTTGACTATAATACTGTTAACTGACTGTAAGGTTTACTCTATTTATCTATATGATTAATGTCCCTCAGTAGTCAACAAGCTCTGGCTACTGGTTTTATCTCTTAATTATATTCAATGAAACATGCTCTTCAATGATTCTTTTTAACTGAACAGTCTAGATACGATCTAAATTTAATCTAGCAAAAACATTAGGCACTAGGATAAAGGAAAAATAAATTCCCGAATACGCAAGCTCGATTCTAAAGGACCAGATTTAAATCACCCCAGCAAAATTACTAGTTGCTACCAATTGCCATAAATCTGCAACAATTATGGATTACAAATTTATGAATTAGCAGACATACAAAATAATCTAACCTAAGTGGCTAAACCAAATTAAATATCCAAGTATGTTGAAAGTTAAATTAGATGAAATAAATAATCCTAAAATAAATATTGTAAACTTCTCAAATCAATTAACAAATATCAAAATACGAGTTCAGAAATCCATGTAATTGGAATAAAGATACTAACTAAACACTACAAAATGTATGTAATTTAAAGAGGGTTTTAACGATGGATAACTGTTTAGTGAGGGTTTTAATGAGGGAAAATAACCCTCTTTAAAATGGGCGTCGTGAACTATTTAACGAGGGGAAAAATTAAACCCTCGATAAATTAATGAGGGCTTTGTCGAGGGACTGACATGTGTCAGGTTCCCGAGGGCCCACAACCTTTGCCAAATTATTGGTGAAAAAAATGCTCGCCAAATCCCTCGCGAGTTTCCCGAGGGCGCGTGAAACCCTTGCCAATTTAATTCAAAATTGCAGCAATATTCCCGAGGGTTTTTGCCCTCGTCCTATTTCCCGAGAAAATTAATGAGGGTTTTATGCCCTCGTCAGCTGGGTAAAAATTACAAAATTGTAACAGTGCGGATTCGAACCCGCGCCCCCTAACGCCCCCAGACAACCACTCGAACACGTGCCTCACTCTATAATATGCATAATTTGGGTGAATTTTTGCCCCCATGGTGAATCGAACACGCGACCTCCTTGTATGTGGAAGTTTTGCGTGTTTCGTCAAACCGTTTGGGCACGACTAGTTATTTGTTATCAATGTCTTTCTTAATATATGTGTATCATATATTATTTCTTATTCCTTGTATCATTTATAATACCATACAAGTGTTTGTTATATATATACACACAATTTGATCTAATTAAAATGTTTATAATAAAATTATGAAATAAATAATTTATATTCTTTTATATATTTATTAACATGAATACATTTATATATATATATCCAAAAATATATTAATTATTTTTATTATTAAAAATTCAATAAATTTTTTTAATAATTATTTTTATATTCTTTTTCACAATTTACTAACACTATTTACACTAATTTTTATTAAAATATTTTCTGCCAAATTATATTATTTTTCACTATATATTATTAACTGCGTCTTGGCTTGCACACACACACACACACACACACACACACACACACATATATATATATATATATATATATATATATATATATATATATATAAAGTAGTGATATAGAACTAACTATCTGGTTTTTTATGGAACCAAATTAATGAGGTGTCATGTCAACTCATCATCCACATAATTAATTATACTCAAATAAATTATAGGATGTCTTATAATATACTATACCCTAAACCATGAACCTTAAACCCTAAATCATGAACCGTACGGGTCGGGTGAATCATGAGCCACTCGGGCCGGGTTCGGGTCTGGCTGGGTTAGATCCTGGCTGGGTAATTTATTTATTTTTTGAACTAAACTGAAAAAATAAAACTGAACTGAAAAAAAAAAACTATTTTTTTTTACCCTACTCGGACCCAACCTAGCCAGACCCGAACCCAGCTCAAGTGGTTCATGGTTCACCCGACCCGAATGGTTCATGATTTAGGGTTTATGGTTTAGGGTATAGTATATTATAAAACATTCTATAATTTATTTAAGTAAAATTAATTATGTGGATGATGAGTTGACATGACATCTCATTAACCTGGTTCCATAAAAAACCAGATAATGGATTCTATATCACTTTTGTATATATATATATTGATCATTGTTATTTGATTATTTTCTATAAAATTGCCAAAAAATCACTTTTATATTCTCTTTCACTATTTAAGTAACACGTTCACATGTATATACGCTTATATTGATCATTTTATTAAAATATTTTCAATAAACCTACACATGCACACATATTGATTGTCAAATAATCACTTTTATATTCTTTTCTCACTATTAACCTACACATGCACACACATTTATATACACATACGTACCAAATCTCTGATAGACTAACACCAATTCTCATAAACTAATCGTAGAGATTAATCAACAATATTAATAACTAATAATCATAACAAACATCTGTGGCAAATATTCAGAAAATAAAAAAACATAACAAAGTATTCAAGTCAATAAAATATGTAAGATAACTAAATGTCATCCTCATTACCATCATCATCATCATCATATTCATGAGCGAAATTGAGAAGGTCACTAAAAGGAGCATTGAGATGCTCAGAAATACGTCGAGCACGAGACGCCGAAGCAATGGGACCGGGAGCATGAACAGGAGGGGTGGGAGGAAGGTTCACGGAATTGGAGAATAACCACTAACAATGACAGATGGATATTGGGGATAAGCGGGATAAGGAAGAAATAAGGCGCTGAACCCCTGTGCACCAGGATTGACCTGGTGAGGACTACCACCGACTTCTTCTTTGAAAAAAGTCCGCTGGCGATCTTGGGGAAAAAAGTCCCGCTTTGTTGATCTTTGGGAAAAAGACCCTTTCTTCTTTGTTGAGGATAAAGACCACTTTGATTCTGGCGAGGATAAAGACGTCTGTCTTCTTCTTTGAGGATAAAGACCACTGGGTGGGTTTGCCTAGAGCCCCTGATAATACGCCATAATTTGATTTTGCATATCTCTCCATTCCTGGCGCATAAGTTGTTCGCGCCGCTCCATTTACTCTTGATATTTCCTAGCCATCTCCTCTCGTTGTTGTCTTTCTTGTGCCAACAAACGTTCGATATCAATCTGCAAGTAGTCGCCAATACAAATACCTCTTGAGCTCCCACCTGGGCCAGATTGAATGCGCCCCAAACTCGTCATTTGACCGAGACCTTTAAACTTTTCGTGGGTGTATGACACCTATTCCGTATATAGTTCACTCAAAAAAATTTTCCTTCTCGTTTGTCAAATACATTGGGATAATCGTGAGTTTTTCCTCACGAATTTTACGGACGACATACAAATATTTTGACATTTAAAATTATATATATTATTAACTTATAAAGTTGTTTAGTGAATAAACAAAATCAAACACTTACAAGTATGGCTTCTATCTTCTCGTACGTGACAGAAACACCTTTTTTGTGTGGAATTGTGTCACGAGGTCCCATGCGTTTGGGAGGTATCCATTTTTCTTGGCCTGAATTTAGAATATTTTTGTAAATTTATTATTGTAATCAAGTAATTAAAATATCGCAGTATGGTGTTGCAAAAACTACTTATAAATTCCCATGAATAATCTACGGCTCCTTTTGATCTGCCCTTGTGCTTAGACCCTTTGGAAATCCGATTTCGTCGGCACTGGTCGCTTTTAGCCTTCACTCCCGGTAGGTCCCAGTACTCCTTAAGTGATTCCATACACGCTCATCCCCACTCTCTCATCAGCAACGTTCAACCTCTTTCAATAGTTAAGAAGATCAAAATATCGCTGGCCTGACCTCTTTTTCCACAGTTTTCTGATGAACTCTTTATCCTCAATAACCTCATCCCACACAACTTCCCTCTAACAAAAAAATAAATAAACATTAAACGTCGTTGTAAATATATAAAATATATAAACATTTAAAATTAATCAAACGAATACATATATACCTGGAAAATTTCCCACCACTCTTTTTTTCTTCTATCGGAAACCTTGCCCCAAGTGTATCCACCCAACTCCAAGTGTCTGGACATGATATTTATAATTATTCTCGATACCTTATTAGAGGGCATCAACCTGTAAAATTAAAAGAGTGTTACACACACACACATATATACACACACATATATGATTAAATATTATTCAAATAATTTGCTCAAAATGGTATAACATACCCTCCATTCCACGTCTAGATAATTTCTCGGGTCGATTGTGAAGCATGGTTGGCCAGATCATCCTCAGCATCGTCATCATCTTCATTCATCGATTCACCCTCAGCACCCCCAGCATCCCCAACATCCTCATTCATCGATTCATCCTCTGAACATAGTGTCGGTACTGGTACTTGAGTTCCCTCTTCATCTTCTTTATTGTCACGGGATCTGGAACTAGATCTACTTGATCTGCCGCCGCCAAATATAGCTCTGCTTAATCCTCTAAAACCTCTAGCCGTCTGTAACATTGGTTAAATAAATTAAATATTCTAAGATGCATAATAATGTATAATTAAAACAAGTACGTACATATATATAACATGAATACATTAATTAAAATAATCCATTTCACAACACATATATATCATCTCCATCATCAATACATTAATTAAAAACATAGTGGCGTACACAACAAAGATATACATAGATAATAATTAGTTTCATCAATTATCTTCTGATCAACAGGGTACTCCAATACATCAAATCTCAGAAAACACTTTTCTTCTTCCAACCTCCTTGTAAACCTTTGTTGTGAGCATCATCACCCACTTCCGTTACTTTCATCAATCCAATCCAATCAATTTGCTGGAGGAGCTGATCACTTGTAAGGATGGAAGGTGGATCATCTTCAACTACTTAATGCTTTCTGAACGTAGTCTTGTTCCTTCGGTATGGATAATGTCTCTCTAAGAACTTACGATGATTGTCAAACCACGACTGCTTGTGACTGAGCCTAAGAGTGAAAGTATTAGTGTACTCTGCACAATATGGACAAGCAAGCCTTCCAGTTGTGCTCCATCCGCATAACATCGAAGTTATGTCAAGATTCGTCGTCGATCGATCTCTCCGATTAATCAAGAAATCAGTTCATCTCCAGGATTGTCCGTATCCACCCTCAAATTTCTGAAGAATTCCAGTGCTTCATACTGCATTATCGGATTGCAGTGAGCAGCACAGTATTTTTCAAGACCTGCTTTCTTCAGAATTTGTTCAACTTCCATGGATTCTGGATCCCGCGTAACACCAAACTGTACAAATTTGTCATCGACAATTTTTGTTGCGATTCGCATAGTTGCACATAATCTTTTCTCATTCCGTGAGTGGCCATCTACAACAAGATAGACTCGATTAAAATTGTGCAAAACATAAAGATATCATGTATTGATTATCAGACCTATTCTCAGGCCTAGTAATCGATAAACACATACGGATATCAAGAAAAGATAAGGCATATCGCAGGATAACATATACAGACATAATCTATGATCAATGGATTTTAGAAAAGAAATTCATCAAATAACCGTAAATTACCGATTTCTTTTTTTTTCGGAAAGATAAGTTTGAATCGCAAGAAAAACACTTTGAATCGCAGAAAAGTAATTTTGAGTTTTCAGAGAATAAATCGCAAGAATTTTGAGAAGAAGAAAACTCTGGTAGGGTTTTGATGAAACTTATAGGGTGGAGGAGGGAAAAACGAGATTAGAAGATCAACCGTTTGAAAAGGTTAAACGATCCAGATTGAGCGGTTTTGATCGCAGGTGGTCGGGGAAAAACACGACGATTGCCTTTTGGATTTAAAAGCACATTTTGTGGCAATTAATACAAGTACCCACGTCAAGATTAAATATTTTGCGAAATACGTCACAAAAGTAGTGTGTACAGTAAGGCAAATATTATCAGATAAAATCAAATAAGTAAGTAGTAAACAAGGAAATAGAAAAGCGTATCTGGTTGACTGATATTGTAATCAGTCAATACCACTTGTAGTTGTTGATTCCACTTGTTGAACTTAGTTTTCTGCCTAATCCTTATAATTTCCCATTTCATCCTTTTCAACCGATCCGCTTCACTTTGCGTCGATTTTCCTTTTTTCGATCCTTCCGATGGGTTGAAGTTCCCTTCAACTCGTTATTTCGATTTCTTATTGGTCGATATATCCGATTTGTTGAGGTATCATACTCAACCGATCTTCCTCATCCGA
Source organism: Stenogyne calaminthoides (assembly GCA_037126765.1). Classification (NCBI taxonomy): domain Eukaryota; kingdom Viridiplantae; phylum Streptophyta; class Magnoliopsida; order Lamiales; family Lamiaceae; genus Stenogyne; species Stenogyne calaminthoides. The sequence goes on from JBBCBC010000006.1 coordinate 14,000,198, forward strand.
TCGATCTCTTTATCTAATCGATTTGATTGACCTAATCTGATTCTACTCGAGACAAGCCAATTCTTGGGATAAGTGTTACCGCAAAAACTTAGTTCTTGTAGAATTGAATAGTAGTCTCGATTCCCTAATTAAACACGATTTGACATATGTAATAGTAGTCCGGATACTTCGAATGTCAAATCACCGTAAATTTATCCATTATCGATCGGCGTGTTTCCTACACGGCGTCTCCTTATGATGCTGATTTCTCTAAAAGGTTTTGAGAAATCAAATTTGCATTTTCACCCTTGCTTGGCCTCTATAAATTGGACCAATGATTTACACAACATAATCCATTCACCATACTTATCTTCTTTGTAAACATAATCCATTCACCATACTTATCTTCTTTGTAAAATCATGCATTCGGTGAACCCTTATTTAGGTGAAACTTAGGTAAACACCTTTACCCCTTTTTCAATGATTTCAAACTTCTCAAATCAACCATGTGTGTCCCTTATTCTTTGTTTTTTAAATCGTCATCAAAGATTACACATACAATTGTTGTAAGCTTCTCTACCACCGAGGCGGCGGATCTGTTTGTACCAACTGAGAAGACACTTTCCTAACTTGTATGCACCTTGTGTGTCTATCGAGATGACCGGAATTAGCATCAACAGACTTCGATCGATATAAAACATGAGTTTGATACGGTCTAGCCCAGACGAATAATACCGATCTTCAGATATCAACTCTATTTTTTGCATCGACACATGTGCCCATATGATCTTTTTGTATCACTTTCTTGGCACTTGTGTCCCATTTAACTTAATTTGGAGAGCCCATTGATTTGTGTCTAAGGGCTCTCGGCTTAGAAATCCTTTTCAATGCCGCTCTCTTTTCCTAACTTTTTAGAAGCTCGAGGGTGGCTTTTAGGATTATTTCAAGGCCTTGTTAAGTGGGGAAATGGGAGCATCAGATCTTAAAATCTCTCTCTCTCCCCCTCTTCTAGGGTTAGGTTTAGGGTTTAGGGTTTATGGCTTATGTATTGACCTCCGGGTCCTTTTGTACTTGTAACTTGTAATGTAAATCTGACCTTCGGGTCTTTTATCAATGAAAATTTCTATTATTCCATTGTTGTGTAACTTTCCTGTTTTCTTATGCGATGTAAGCTTTAATCTTGTGAAACTTACTTGTTGAATATCAGCTTAATCGACTTATAAAGAATGAAATAACCAAACTGATTTAATCAGATAATCCTTTAATCTAATCAGTCCCTTAATCTGATTAGTTCCTTTAATCTGATAATCAGTAAATCTGATCGGTACTTTCTCATATCAGTTCCTTGACTGATCTTCTGATCAGTTGAGATACCAAACTCAACTGATTCCTTTTAACCTGGTTAGTCTCTAACCGGTGGTTCTCGAGATCGATCCATCAAGCATTTTAGGTCTTTTTCTCCAAGATCCGAAGCCTAACTTCATTGCATAATTCTCTCGAATCGATCTCTCGCTAGTGGCTTGGTTAGAATATCGACTTTTCGTATATCGGTATGAATCTTTTCCATTCGATATTCTTCTTTTCAACATGATCTCTTATAAAATGGTGTCTCGACATCCACATGCTTGCATCTTGTATGTAGAACAGATTCTCGAGTGATTGCAATAAAGACTATTCTTGTCACGAATATAGGTACATTCTTAGCTACAATGTTATAATCCCTTAAGTCACGATCGAGCAGAGCGGTTGGGAAGCAAAAACTTTCCCGCGACCATATATTCTACTTCAATAGTAGATGTCGCATGAATCGATGTCCGCTTTTTTGAAAACCACGAGATCGCTTTTCTTCCTAAAAAATCGACATGTTCCGAGGTTGACTTTCATCAATCTTGCAACCTCCATAATCGTAATCGAATACCCACTAAGCTCTAGATTATCATCGATGGGTAAAATAAACCAAGATTTATTGTCCTTCAGATACTTAAGAATCTTAAGAACTTCTAGGTGGCTTTGCATTGGATTTGCACGAAATCCGCACATACACCCATCGCCAAAAAGTGATATCGGTCTGGCGGGCAATCGGTATAGTAAAGATCCAACGAGAGCCCTATATTCTTTACGATTGGTTTTTCGACCATCCTCATACGGATCCATCTTGAATCCGATCAACATAGGAATTTCCGCTTCTTACGGTTTTGAATTCCAAACTTAGCCAAGAAACTCCTAGTGTACTTTGCACGGTAGATGAATATCCCTTTCGCACTTTGTTTAACTTGTAGACCCGTAAAGTAACTTCATCGACCCATCATGGACATCTCGAACTTCCCTTGCAACGACTTTTTTGAATCTTTCACACAGACTCTTGTTGGGAGATCGAAGATGATGTCGCCCACGTAAATCTGAACCATCGAATATCTTCTCCATCTTCTATTCTCGAATAAGGTTCTATCCACTATTCCTTTTAGTGAACCCATCGTCTATCAAGAATCGGTAGAGAGTGTATCATACCAAGCTCGATGAGCTTGTTTCGAGCCATAAAGAGCTTTTTTAAGCGGTACACTTGGTTGCCCTTTTCAAAGCACGGAGGTTGTTCGACATAAACTTCCTCTCGCTAGTACCCCATTTAAGAATGCACTCTTTACGTCCATCGATATACGTGAACCCTACGTGGGGAAGCATATGCGAGCTTGACCGAATGGCTTCTAAAGGCGGCGACCGGGTGCAAAGGTCTCATCATAATCAATTCCTTACGATTGTGAATACCCCTTAGCAACAAGTCTTGCCTTATTCTGGTTATGACATTTTTCTCATCCCTCTTGTTCTTGAATACCCACTTTGTGTCAATTACGTCTTGATGAGTTAATTACGTCCACGGTTCCCAAACTTGATTTCTCTCGAAGCTGTTCGGCTCCTCCCGCATGGCTAGAATCCGACTTGCGTCTTGTAGAAGCTTCCTCCTCTTTGTTGTTGGTTCCTTCATGATGATAATACAAGACAATACATGGCACTTTCACCTGTCGATGTCTAGTTTTAACTCTATCGGATGGGTCTCCGATGATCGGATCGGTTGGATTGGTTATCCAGTCCTTCGCGACGGCGTCGGTTTGGAGAACATCATCCATTTCGATAAAGATTCATTACTAGCGATTGGGAGTAGTGCGGAATTATGATCCACTTGATAAGAACATGTCTCGGTGATGTTGGACTCATCATGTGCCGATGTCCGTTAAATGGGAACTTCGGTGTTCCCCGAACCGGATGGTTCGATTGATCTTATCTCGGTGTACCGAACCTTCTTCATCGCAGTTTTTCGTACCTTAGGATCGATTGACTGGTGAATCGGCTAGTCCAGCATGTATCTTTATTCTGAGTTACGATCCTTTTTCTTTGATCGTTAGGTGATCCATTTTTGAACATCAGTCTTTGGTTGATCCGGAACTTCTTGTTACGAGGCAGATTTCTCTTGATCGGAAGATGCTTCATCAAAGACTACATGGGGTGTTTCTTCCACAACTAGAGTTACTTTGTTGTTGTAAACCCCCGAAAGCCTTGCTAGATGAGGAATATCCTAAGAATATACCCTCATCGACTTGGCCTCAAAAGTCTTCAATGACTCTTCCCATTGTTGTGTATGAAACACTTACACCCAAAAAACATGGAAGTAAGAAACACGAGGTTTTCGCCCCTTCCACAGTTCATGTGGTGTTTTTGTAGTGAGCCTTAGTCGGAAGACATCCATTACGAGTATGGCATGCGAAGATTGATAGTTTACGCCCCTTAAACGGCAGTGGTATTGCATGTTAACCTAACATCGCGAAGTAGCTTCTTTTGAGTGTTCTGTTTCTCGCGCTCGCTACTCCATTCTGTTGTGGCGTTCTTGCGGTGATGTCTCATGTTGTATACCAAACTTAGAGCAAAAATCAAGTAATAAAAAGAGTTCGTAAATTTCAGAACTTTATCTTATCCGATTTTTACTACACCCATTTTCTTTTCATTTTGTAATCTCTTTAGCGACTCGGGTATCTTCGTTTGTCATCTCATTCTTCTTATGTAAGAATATAACCCAAGTAAACTTGGAATAGTCATCCACGATTACAGAGTATATTTGCGTCGTGACGAGATCGACCGGTGTAATCGGTCCAAATAGATCCATATGAGGCGGTGCAATAATACTCTCATGGATGCTTGGGTCCGAGGATTCCTTGAATGAAGCTTTGACTGTTTTTCCTTCCGACATCGACACATGTTTGATCCTTAGAAAATACTTCATTCTAAGTCCTTCCACTAAAGACATCATTCTTTATCTTATTAAGAGTTTTAAAGTTCGGATATTTCATTCTTTTGTGCGAGCCAATCGCTACTTTTGGAACTCTTAACAATCGAGCATGCATTTTCTTGGGCAACTGTTTCCAATCTTTTGTGTAGATCGTCCCTTCCTTGAACCGATTAGCAAGATCTGTTGAGTGGCTCGATTTTTGATAGTGCATTGATCGATCGAGAACTCAACCTTGAATCTGTTTGCGAGAATTGTGAAACCGATAATAGGTTATGCTTTAGAACTTCGACATCTGAGACTTCAAATGACATGTACATCATCATTCTCTAAGGTTAGAATCCTTTGGTAAAACCAAAGTTATCATCACCAAAGAGTACACACGGGCCCTTTTGTTCTATGTAGGAACTAAGGAGATGTTTTGCTTTCGGTCATGTGCCTTGAGCATCCACTATCGATGTACCGGATAGTTCTTGCACACCTCCTTTGTTAATTTAGACCCACGCCGAACCCGCAACCAAATCGGGCTTAAGGTACCCCTTTTGGATTGGGTCCTGAGGGGTTAGGATTGGTTTTGAGGATCCATACAAAGCAGGCACTTCTATTGAGATCGGTTAGATCGAAGGCCCGATTTGTCTCCATACCTATCAACATAATCATACGTCTCTTTATATCTTTTTCGATTAGTATGATTATTAGTGTGAACCTTGGGTGACTTAGAAGACTTGGGATTTATCTTTTTCGTTTGTCTTTTTTTCATCGATTAATGGCTCAAAGTCACAGCTGACCTAGGTTTTTCGATTATAGGGGGTAGTACGATCGCTACCATCAAAAGATTCATATCTTTTTTGGCATAGGTGGTTTTTGCGGTTTTTACCTATAACTTGCTTATTCGGCAAATGACCTTGATTGGGTCTCGATTAGACTTCCCTTTTACAGTTGTCTTTTTCGATACCTGTCTGTTGATCGAGTTGAGGTCTCTTTGTAAGAATCGGGTTCTTACGTTGATTCTCGGTGATGTTTTACCGATTAGGGTCCATTTACATTTCCTTCCGATTAGGCACCGCCTTTACTTGCTTTCAACAATATTTTTCCCTTACCGGATACAAGTTTAGTTTTTAGTGTATCTTTTGTTAGAAACTCGTTTGATTACACCTTTTTTGAAGTGAATCAAAGCGGGGCTTTTGAGGATGTGGAAGGGTTCTCATACCCAAGTCTCTTCTTGTTAGTCGTTGTTTAAAAAATAGGTGTTCATATCTTGAGCAGTTTTTAGATGATTTTGTGAAAACTTCTATTTTCTTGCATAAACTATCCTCGGAAGATTTTAGACTCTCATGTAGTCCGAAATAGCTCATCAAATTTAGCTTGAAGGATTTTGAAGTCATCGAACTGTTGTTTGTTGATTACTAAATTTGATCTTTGATCTGCTTCTCCGATCGAAAGATTTAACTTTCGAGAATGTTAAGTTCTCGATTTACCTTACGGCGGTTTCAGCAGAATTCGATTCGTTAGTTTTTCTTGAGATCGTTCTCTTTAACAAGTCGATTATTTTCGATCCTTAGCTTGTCATTCTCGGCTTCCACTATAGCATAAGTGTCTCTCTTGCGTTGGAGAGATCATCAGCAATTGCTCGAGTAGAGTTCGCAGTCAATCTCTCCAAAGTGTCTTTAATAATAAAGTGAAAGCGGACAAAGCGAGAAGGTTTGGAGGTTACCTCAGATTGGTCCTCCTTGGCCATCAGCGAGATCTCATCGTCATCGAAGAGAATATCGATCTTCGTTCTCATAGAAGTCAACCAGCCTTTGCTTATCGGACGTAAATCTTCTACATATGAGTACCCCGAGAATCCTCGAGAGGGCGGATGGAATCATCAATTCCGGATGTGTCGTGACCATGGCTTTTATGTCCCTATAACGTTGCTCTCTTACATTCGTTTTTTCTTACTTTCTTTTTGGCGTCGGTGCGGGCAATCTGCTTTCTGTAGTGACTGGTTTCTCCACAGTTGAAACACGCTCCGCGATCCACGGAACCTTTTCTTCGGTGAGTCACTCCGTCTGTTAGGATCTATCGGGTGACTTCCTTTTTCGATATGTCCCGAACTCCTACATCCGGATCATTATCTCTTCTCTCATCGATCCAGATTATCTCTTTTCTTTTCTTCTTTGTGATCTCTTGATCATCGGATCTGGTTCTTCTTCGGAGATCTAAATTTGATCTCCTATCTCTTCCTGCTTATGTTGATAATCTTTATAGAATCTTCGATACTTACCAAGTTGAATATTTGATTTTTCAAGTCTCGCAGTAGTAGAGCGTCTGATACATTGACGACTTATTATGTTTCAGCGGAGTTGATTGGGCCGATCTGCTTCTTTGGTTGCTTTAAACATGGCCGATTTAGGCGTTGAGGCTTCAAGCGAGGCGTCTCGTCTTCATCTGCTTGTCCTCTTTTCGATTAAGTCGAACTCGTGAGCTTTAAGGCTTAGGAACACAAGCTACTCGGCTTCATCCTTGAAATGTCTTGGCAATCCTTGATTCTGGTGACTTTCATGTCCCATTTTCTTGGTGAGAGATCTTAAGATCTTGTAGTTGATATCTTTGTCGACATCTCTACCAAGTTCTCGTAGCTTATTTCTTGACATAGTAATCCTTCCATCGAGCTCGTTGATGGTCTCGTTGGCAACATCTTCTTTTTTTGAACTTCACCGATTAAACTTGTGAAGGCTGTTGTCTTTGATCGATCATTTCCTTCGCGATATCTCGGCTAGAGTATCCCGCATTGCTTTTGCGATTTTGAGATATTTTATCTTCTCCTTGGTGACTTTATCCATTGTCTTCATGATTATATGTCGGCGATTGTATCACAGAGTATCTGAGCTTTTCTTTCCTCTGCATCCATCAAAATTTGGGCTTTTTTCGCACAAGACTTCCCGTGGCAAAGTCTGGATCTCCTCCAACCGCAGGGGTTGTCGTGATATATGATGATGGGTCCTCTTTCAATGACTTCCATCATTACGCCGCTTATCGAACCTAGATGTTTGCACATATAAATGGCCCAATCTGCATACTCATCAATTGAGAACTTCTAAGCAAATCATGATACATACCGGAGGTATTATCCATCCGAAAGTGATTTTGGAAAAACGAATGAGTTTTAAAAATGGTTTTCAAGATCGTTCAATGACCACAAAGATTCTTCCTTAAGAATCGATGATACTCAAAGCCGATTAGTGCGTAGAACCACCGCTCCGATACCAACATAGGGTCGAGCGGTTTTGTGAGGGTAGAAGTCTAGGGGGGGTGAATAGAACCGAAAACTTTTTTGTGCAGTCGGGTGTGATGGCGATTAGCTTTGATCGAGTGCAAGTGAATCGATTTGGTGATATCTAACTTCTTGAGCGCTGAAAGCGGTCGATTCGGTATCTATCGGTTTAAGCGATTGTCGCGGAAGCTAAGTTTTACCGGTGTGAAAACCGGTTTTAATAAATCGATTCCAAAGTCGATCTTTTCAACTAGTTGACTAAAGTGTCAAACTTGATCGGATCGAAGCTTGGTGCTAGGCCGATCTTAACTTAGAATATGTATGCGATTTTTAATTAGGTTGTGTGCGATTGTGTAAAAGCAGTTAATCAAAGCGGTAAAAAGGCACACAAGATTTATAGTGGTTCGGACAAGCCGATCCTACGTCCACTCTTCCCTATCACAAGGGCACCAACTAAACCCAGCCCGGACTTAGATTTTTGTGTTAGTCAACACAATACAATGAGATATTTAAAGAGTTCTCACTCAACCGATCGTAAATCAAAAAACTAAACCCTAGTCGAAATCTTGCTAAACAACTTAACCTAACTTTGGGTTTGGGTAAGATTGTTTTAGTTCCAACTTGAAATCTTTTCTAGTTTATAAGTAGCTATCAACTAGATGAAAAGATTTACGTCTTAAGAACTTATGGGATGAACACTTAAAAAATAATCTTCAAGTTCGTGTTCTTCGATGCGGAAATCGATTTTTAGCTTGAGCTTCTTGATAGTTTACGTGTCTTCACTCCGAAGTGTAATCCCATATTTATAGACATCGAAATCAAAGAGCCGTTGGAAGCAATTTGAATTTCGAGGCTATATTTGGTAGACTGCGAGGATTGATGTGGCGTCTTGAGAGCGGCATGGCGAAAGCGTGAATAGTGTCTTTTATAGCGTTAGAGAAAGCGGCGACCAAATCACGTAATCACGGCTCCGATCATCGTGTCTTGTCTTATTGGTTAACGAAGCACTTCAGCCGGTGTTGTCTACCAACTAAGGTTGACATTCTTCTTGTTCGAGATCATCGACGTATGATTTGGTGAAACATCGATTTTTTCACGGTGGTGACTTTGATCATCAAAAAAATCGATCGACCTAATAGAGTCTTCTGGTGCCGATTGTCTTAGCTTTCAACTAAAGACTTTTACCGATGTAGGTCTTGTAGATCTTCCGAAGTCATCGATCTTCAAGTCTTTTGAATTTGAGCTTCATGACTTCACCGAGATGTCGACTTTATCGATCGACCGATCTTCGTCCTTCTCTTGCCTTCGGCTGTGAGGATATAATTTGTTCTTGAGATCTTCAGAACGGACCTATACATATTGAGGTTCCCCCTCAATATGTGACCTATCTTCTACATCAGTTGTTCTATACAATAATTATCAACTGGTATCCTATAACTGGTAATAAAAACATCAGTCAGCTAATAGGTCTGACTGGTCCTATTACATGTGTTTTAGAACTTTCATCAAAACTTTAAATTTCCCAACAACGTTTTATTGCGAATTTTCGAGTCCAAAATACGAGAAGACTTCTTTACTCAACCGTGCGATTAAAACATTTTTCGGCCGATTAAACTCAGCCATCGATTTCAAAACACGGATACTTGAGTACTTTGGATTGTTGTGCAAAAAGGTTTTTCCCCCGCTTACTATAAAATCCAAATCTTTCTCAGAAAACTTCTTTCCACTACTTCGTCTTCCCAAAGCTCTTAAGAGATCAAAATTTTCAAAATCTTCAGAGAATTACTTTCGAGATCAATTGATTCTACTCTTTCGATTTTTAAATCTTTCGAATCAATTTCTGGTAATTTCTTGTTTAATTAATTGCATGATCTCAATTTCTCTCTGGTACCTAGGTTTACAAATCGTGATGATATATTCTGTAATTTTTATTTGCTAAATTGATCTAAACGCTTATTTGCTAAATTGATGCTAAAAATTTGAATTTATTGAACTATCAAACTAAACATCAATTTGCATATATCGCATGAAATGACATATCTTGTTCCACTAATAGGGCGAGGAAAAAGTTATGCAATTTTTCATCGATGAAGAAAAGACATCATTGATGAAAAGTATGTAGTATTCACCATCACCTCGGACCACTGAATTTTGGAAATGCGGAGTGCTTGCGGCGTGTGGACTTGAACGTTATTGCTACACATCGTAACATCGCCCACGCATATGAAGCTCGAGTTTCTATACAATCTGCAGAGGGATGAAGACAATGATCTTGACTGATTTCTTAGTTGGTGGATTTGGAAGTTCGAGTGTCGAATGGCGATCTCCAGAGGATATTCGGCCTAACTCGAGGAAGCATCAATCCAGAGACCTACACGACTGATGTAGGAGAAAAGGGATTTCTTGAAGCCGAGTTGTTGAGACTAGCAAACAAGGAGAACACGAAGAACGTCAAAGCCTCCTATCTGAAGAGGAAATATCGCCTTCTTCTTGAAATTATTCAGAAGGTGATCATGTGCTCAACCTACGATCTTGATGCGATCACTTCGCACAAGATAAGTGTTATGGCTGCAATAATCAAGAAGGCTTCAGATATCGATTGGTTGGGTATGGTCAAAGCAAGACTGAGAAAAGACTCCGAGAAGTTCGAACTGACCCAGAGCAATGAAGTGTGCTTATCTTCCAAGTGCTCCTTTATACACAAAATCTCTATCATTCTCGGATAAGCCGCCATGCGTAATTATAAATGGAACGAGAATGGAGCGAAGATTTACCAAGCAAATCACAAGGCCATACTGGGCAAGGATGAGTCCCTACCTGGACAAGCTGATGAAGATCCAACTCCTTATGTGCCCAAACCCAAGGGAGAAAAGAAAGGAAAAGATAAAGGCAAATGATCGTCGGAAGCGCGAAGAGGCCATTCGAGAAGAGGATGAAGATGAAGGATCCGGCAAGAAACCGGATGCTTTCGGCGGAACGTCGAAAGAGTCTCATCTCCTCTCGAAATCGCTCCAAGTTTCGCCCCAGCAAGTCAACAGAACGAAGGATCCGACGCAAGTAAGATCGAGAAGAAGAGATAGCAAACCGCCCGAGCCAACTATCAAGAAGCAAGGGAAGAGCGGATGATCGCAGCAGAAGGGAGAGAAATCGGCCGAGGAAGTGGAGCAACCTCGAGGAAGAATCACCATCCGATTCTTCGCCTCTCACCAAGATCTTCCAGAGAGCAAGATCGCCAACGCCCACTTCCAAATCACCATCACCCTCTCCTCAAAAAAATCATCATCACCCCCCACAAAACCTTCTCACCTCACCCTCGCCATCGATCACCAACATCTCCCACACCACCAATCAATGAACCGGTTCAGAAACCGAACACCCTCAAAACGCCAAAAACGAACCACACATATCCCCACAAATATCCCAATCTCCAATCAAGTCACAGAGCTCGAGAGATCCGGCAAAGCGAGTGTCCGCTCTCATAATCCCTTCAATACCGTAACCGGTGCTTGCTTCACCGCTCGAGAAAAGCACCATCATAAGGATAATGAAGCAACAGATCAAGGAGTATCTTTGGATCTATGTCCCGATTGGATCAACATCCCGGCATCAAAGAACAGATAGAAGAGATTGTGTTTCGGAGGGATATCGGTAAAAAGCATTGAAGAATTTCTCGATTCTCATGACAACGGGATCGATTTCTTTGTAGACTTGGAGTTGAAGTGCTTGAACAACCGCTTTGGGATTGAAAGTCTTTGTTGAATTGGCATCGATGATGATATCGGATGGTTGATTCACGAAAGGTTGAAATTAGCGATAACAGGGAGAAACCGTTCAACCTCCTACAGATCAAGAGGGAGCCGCCGATGAACCAAGAATGGGTATCTGCAGATGAGACCCGACTTGGCAAGGCGCCAACATATCGACTGATCGCTACGATGAGCTCGATACCCTAGATCATTATCTTCGAGAAGATTCAGGATGGGATCAAGGTCGCATTTGAAGACAAATTCGCGGTATTCCCAAAGCAGATCGATGAAGCGATTTGAAGATGAGCAAAGCAAAACTAGTTGACAAGCGAACGAAGTCACACGGTTGGGATGCACAATTCCATCCTTCTTTCAAGTAATGCAACTAGTAAATCCTCTTGACGGAAGCTCAAACTCAATCGACAAACTCACGATTCGCATGGAGATGCTCAATCGAACCACGGTACTTTTGGAGAATGTCCGGGCATCTCGACAAAACTAACAACCACATGGATATGGGTTGGAAACATTTTTTGCTTCTACGTAAGAAAGCAAGACAGAAATCGAAATTGCTCTCGACGCTTCTTCACTCCTGACCTGCATACGCCACCGATTCGATTACTCCTCTTGTTGTCGAGGAACTCGGAGAGGAGATCTCACCGACAATTAACCGCTCTCGAACAAGAAGATGTCCAACCTCTTTGATGAAACCAAAAAGGGGAAAGGAAAAGAGAATAAAGAAGAAGGAAGAAAAATGCATAGCTTGGTAACAATTGCATCTCTACCGAAAAACCATCATGTCGACTTGTTACCACTCCATCTATCGATCTCATTCACAAGTGAAGGAAACCGTGGAGAAACATAGCAAAGAGATCATCGAAAGCGTAAAACCGCTTTTCGAGGTTATCGCCAGAGTCGATTAAGATTGAAGACTTTTTTCTTCGCTCGCATGTAAAAGAATGGAAATCGATGATCGCTAAGAGCCTTGAACTCGCTAAGAAATTAGTGAAGAAGATTTAACAAGATTTAACCGAGCAGATTCTCGGTAAGGAAGAAAGCGCAAAGGCAAGATGGCAAAAGTTATCTGGAAGATCGTAGACAAGGCCAATCACTCTCTACCAAAAGCTGGGATGACTCTTTAACAAGTTCAAGAGCGCATAAGACAGAGAATAAGAGAGGCCGCCATCAAGAAGCGTGGTTAGCAGAGGCTAAGTGGATCAACATCGCTACATCCGAGGACGAGGAAGAACGAAGGCCGGCAAAGAGAGGAGATTGCTTGGGAGAAGAATGCCCTTCCAAAGACTGTTAAAGACATCCTTACAAGACGGCTAGATTTGCTTCCGAATGGGATCGGATCGAGGAGAATGGTTATGTGACGCATACCGTCTCGAGAAGATTCCAATTCATCAAAATCGGTGAAAATGATGATGAATTAGGAATCGGTTAGAAACGATGTATCCAGACTTCTATCCGACGGTGATGAAAAAAAGGCAAGATCATGTCACTAATACCGAAGCTCCACCCTTTGAACTACTCCTTCCACCTGCGTCCGCACAAAAAAGCTAGATGTTGTAAAGTTCAAGAATGCCTACTATGGATTTTTTGAAAAATGAGGGATCCATATATAAGAGAAGAATTTGGACAAACTAATGCAAAGGATGTACAAGATGTTTGGCATCCCCAAAGAGTCGCAAATGTTCAAGTACACATGAAGAAGACAACTTGGAATCGGATGATAGGTACAACTTTTTATGTATTCTTTAATGCACACACCTATCTGAATGAAATATTCCATCTCATCGATTCTAAGACAACATCTCATTGTCTTACGAGGTATGTCTTGTTTACATTATCTACATTTCCATTCATGGTATCTGCTTTTTTACGATTAAGTGTTTTGGTTCCATCAAAAAGGGGAAATTGTTGGGAAATTGTGTATTTTAGTTTTGTGGAAGTTCCAAAAGCAAGGTTGTAATAGGGACCGGTCGGACACATTGGTGATCGATGACTTAGAATCAGATTAAGATGACCAAATTTGAAATGTATAGATAAATGATGTAAAAGATAGGTCACATATTGAGGGAACTCAATATGTATAGGTCAGTCGAAGTATCAAATGACCGGATAAGGTCGGATGATCGGAAGACTAAGAACAAATCGAGAAGAAAAAAGTCGAGAAGATCGGTGAAGACGGATGAACTCGAAGACTCAGATGAACACGAAGACTCGGATAGACGAAGACTTAGATGAACTCAAGACTCAGATAAAACTCAAGACTCAAAGAATAAACCCGAAGACTTCAAGATGATTTGAATACACCGAGGCTCTCGAGAGACACCAAGATCAAAAGACCGAAGACCTACATTACCAAGTCAAGTCTGCGTATTGAGCTAAGACAATATGCATCGAAGACTCAAACAAGGTAGATCGATCGGGTTACGATCAAGTCACTCACACCGTGTCAATCAAAATTATACACCGCATAAGACGAATCTTCTACAAAAGGAATATCAATCGCCTAATCGGACAAATTATCAAAGTCCGCCTCGGGCTGGCCGAGAAAGCGACGTGCACAAAAAGAGCCGACAATGCGGGATACGACGACGCTGCGGACAAAAAACGACATTAATCATGCCTACGGCCACGCCGATAATCTGAGCACGCCACAATCATATCCTACAACCTACCTAATATAGCGAAATTCAAATTGCTTCCAACGGCTCTTTGATTTCGAGGTCTATAAAATGGGATTGCTCGAAAAAAAAAAAAAGAGACCAACTACTATCACATGAACAATTGAGCAAAGCGGAACAACATCATTAACGCAGATTCTCAAGAAGCAAAAAAAAGCCTTCGAAATTTTTCGAAGAACACCATATTTGAAGATTATTCTTAGAGTGTTCATCCCATTGTTCTTAGAAAGAAATCCTATCCACTAGCATTTTGGCTACCTAAAACACGGGATAGATTTCGGTTGGAACCCTCAAACATTCTTTACCCAAACGCAAGAGTTAGGTTAAGTTTGTTCTAGGAAGATTTGGGGACTAGGGATTCTAGTTTTTTGATTTCTAGTTAGGTTGAGTGTGAACTCGATAAACATCTGTAGAGTGTGAACTCAATAAAATCTCGCCATCCCGTGAGGGGATATAAGTCCCATGAGTTAAGTTAAGTTAAGGTTCCCCGTGTTAAGGGAAGAGTAGACATAAAGGCGGGTTTAAATCGAACCCTTTATAAAAAGTCGTGTGTGCATTTTACTTTCTTTTCTTATTGCTTTACACTATTCACACAACCGAGTTTAAAAGCGCATACATATTCTAAGTTAAGCTCGATCCGCACCAAGCAACCGATCGTCGAGTTGACACCTTAGTAAATTTGGTTGAAAATCGACTTAAGAATCGAATTGATAAAACCGGTTTTTTCACACGGGTTAAAACAAGTTTCCGCGACTCTCGATTAAATTGACAGATATCGTTCGATCGCCCTCGGGCACTTTCAAGAAGATTGAACATCGATCTAAACCGATACACTAGAACTCGATCGGGATGTCTGCAAATCACACCGATCCAAGACGAAAAGTTTTTTTTTCTATTATTCACCCCTCCTCTGGCTTCCACCCTCACAAAACTCATTCGGAACCTACATGATTAGTTGTCTTAACTTCTGTTTGGTATAATGAGATAAAGAGGTAGATAAGTGTGTGTGTGTGTTTTCTCGAATTGAAGTTAAATCAACCAAAATACAATTTTGTCCTTCCTTTTTCACTTAAATACAATTTAAACCTTCTTCATTATTTTCAACCTGAGGTTCGAAAAATACTCTTTTCGCCGTCGATCTCCGAAATTAGCCCCTGATTCTCAAATAAATTCACCACAACAAAGAAGAGAATGATTGTGGATGTTAACTCCATCACCATAATAAAGATTCAGAATTGCTGCAAAATCTAGCACATATGCAAAATAAAAAGTTTCAGAAATGATGCAAGATCTATATCATCACAATATGCAAGATCTATAATATCATCAAAATATGCACTGAAGTAAAATAGGATAACACTGTTTCTTGACAAAATCACATTTACTATAAACATTTCAATGGTAATCAAACAAACAAAGTCAGCCCATTTAAAAAAAAAATCATAATTACCAAGATCGAACATTCAAAATAATATAATCGGTCGGTGTTCATATGAACACCAGTTAAGTCAAACATTTTAAAAGCACATAAATGGCCACTCAATGTTCAGACCAAAATTATGGCTAAAAATCCAGTTCTATGGCTGAAAATAAAAACATAATCATCCTTGCGATGAAGAATCCAAAACTACTCAACAGCCACTGAGATGGAAATTAGGAAAATAAATTAAAACATTCTGTGTTCATAAGTATATGATAGGTGAAGAATAAAAAACAACTCACGTAGTCATGGAAATAGAAATTAGGGCTAAAATAAGCAGCTGCTACAAAGTGTAACCAACCTTGTTCGTGGGATCTGAGCGGTGAAGAATCGCAAACACACCAGTAGTCCAGTACCAGTTGCCACGGAGATGGAATTCGCCAGACATTAAAGATGGGGTGGGTCGGCTGAGAGAGATTTGCAAAAAGAGGGAAAAAGCTAAGGATTGCCGTTAAATAGTTCGAGGGTATTCTTGACATTACACAATACAATCCGAATTACTATTTAATACCCGACTCCCCATCTCCGTGTTTTTGCCAAGATCAATCGCCCCGGTGAAATAGTGATTACACGCTGGCCTTGAGTTAATCATGGGCCGATCATATTGCCACCAAATGGCCGATAGCCCAAGATAACTTCCTAATTTGTAGCTAATCGAGGCCACCAAACGAGGCCTAAAAGTAGGAGATATAATGAGTTGTTGTAAGAAAAGTATGAAAGATAATGAGTTGGTATAAGAAAAATAGTGATATGATAGTGTTAGAGCTTGTTTGGTAGCATGTATATGATAAGATATAATACTTTAAACAATGATTTATTAGACAATTTTATATATATATTTTTTATTTGATACATAATTATTATACAAGTGACATATTCTATATTTCATTTGATACTCCCTCCGTCCCAAACTCAACACTACAGTTTTCGTTTCGGGCGTCCCAAACTTAACTGACAACTTCCTTAAATGGAAATACCCACTTTATTTTACACCCTTCACTTTATCACTTATTTATATCTATGCCACTCACTTAAACCATCTAATTATCCCACCCAACCATCTTTCTAACACATAATCATTTAATTAACCGACCCATATTAATCCTTACCCTAACACCTAACCCTCATTTTCTCTGCCCCCATCCCATCGAAAAACCCTAGCCTCTCTCCTCTCTCTTCTCTCTCTTCTCATCTCCGCCGTAAAACACCATTTTTTCTCTATGTAAATCCATCGTTAGTCTCTGTAAATCCAAACATGGATTCCGAAAACCCTAAATCCCCGGTCGCTGATTCATCTTCATGGCCAAACACTGAAGATTTTTAAGCCATTCGAAGCGGATTTGCCAAGCGATTATTGGTGGGAGGAAACGGGGGCTTTCGATTCTCAAAACCCCTTGTCAAAAAGATGGGAATAAGAGAGTAAGAGGGAGATGGAGTCGATGGAGGCGGAGAAACTGAAGCCCTCTTCCCCTGATTTTTGCGCTTCAGATAGTGGTTCCCCCGATTATAGCGGCATGGTTGTTCAAGACTCATTGTCACCGAAATTGCCCTCTTCCGATGTGTTTTCCGATGATGTTAGTTCATTGTACGAGCCTTTACCACCGTTCTCTAATAAGGGCTATTGGTTGCATGAGTCCCGAAGGTCGTGGGTTGAGATGTTTATAATCCTTGTTCCTTCGGCTCGAGAGCTCATTTACAGGTTATGTCTATCCTTTTTATGTCTTCTTTGGAAATTTGGCCTTTGATATGTTCTTCTTTGGTTTGTTTGTGTTAATGCAACCTCTAGGAGTACACAATTTCCTAGATTGGGATGCTTAACATTTCCCCTATGATTACAATAAAATATGAGGGTGTCAAAGGATTTTTGATGAGCTGATTTAGTATGAAAATATGTTGATCTTGTGTTAATGCAACCTCTAGGATGATTGTTGGCTGTAAAAGACTGAATATTTGGTGAACTTGTGTTAATGCAACCTCTAGGATGATTGAACTAGACTAGAATGCTTAACATCTGCCCTATGATGAAGGTAATTTGTCAAAAATCAGTGTGTTACTCTGTAATTTGTCAAAAATCTGTGTATTTCTGTGTAATTTGTCAAAAATCTGTGTATTTCTGTGTAATTTGTCAAAAATCAGTGTGTTACTCTGTAATTTGCCCAAAATCAGTGTATTTCTCTGTAATTTGTATTTCTGTGTAATTTGTCAAAAATTAGTGTTACTCTGTAATTTGCCCAAAATCAATGTATTTCTCTGTAATTTGTCAAAAATAGTTGTATTTCTCTGCAAATTTGTCAAAAATCAGTGTATTTCTGTGTAATTTGTCAAAAATCAGTGTGTTTCTCTGTAATTTGTCAAAAATCTTTGTATTTTTGTGTAATTTGTCAAAAATCAGTGTGTTACTCTGTAATTTGCCCAAAATCAGTGTATTTCTCTGTAATTTGTCAAAAAATAGTTGTATTTCTCTGCAAATTTGTCAAAAATCAGTGTATTTCTGTGTAATTTGTCAAAAATCAGTGTGTTTCTCTGTAATTTGCTCAAATCAATGTATTTCTCTGTAATTTGCCCGAAATCAGTGTATTTCTCTGTAATTTGTCAAAAATCAGTGTATTTCTCTGTCATTTGTCAAAAATCAGTGTATTTCTCTGTAATTTGTCAAAAATCAGTTGTATTTCTCTGCAAATTGTTAAAAAAATCACTGTATTTCTCTGTAATTTGCCCAAAATCAGTAGTTATATATCCAAAAGCCATTCAATTCATAATTAGAGTCAAAATACAATCCAAAATGTCTAGTATGTTTACTGCTTAAACAATTCCTGCCCTAGAAGATTTTATACTTCTATGTTTATGCAGTAAACATTCACCAACTACTCAGTAGTGGGAATCAAAATATATAAAAAGTGTGCCTAATACCCTACTAATGCACTACTAATACCCTAAATCCCTCATTATATTGGTCAAATCATAGGCACTTCCAACTCCATTACCAAGTTGCAGTAAGTATACTATGCATTCCCTTACCAAACTCTCATCTATTTCAAGATTATCAGGGAGTAATCCTTGATAACTCAATGAGTCTTTGCCCATGTGTGGTAGCTGGAAATTGTTATCTCCTTTAACCTTCAACATTTCTATGCAACAACCCTGCAAGCTAAGAAAAACTTTGTTAAGATTAATTGTTGATAGTTGTTCAAATGAAATTGCCACATTTTCAACTAGATCAACACCAGTTTTGGCCTTCTTCTTGTGTTGTAATGCCTGAATTGATGCAAAGTACCCCAAGTCATTAATATTTGTGTCAGGAGAATTAGGTGGTTGGCAAAGCATATTAATGTTGAAACCATCAGATGTCTGAAATCTTGATCATTGTTTGAAATGTGTGGTTTTGCATTGTCTTCTTTGGATCATTTGTTTGCTTTGCGATTTTGGGCCATTTACATTTAATTCTAGTATTATTTGTTAATTGAGTAACCAACTATGTTAAGGATACTCATGATGCAAGTATAAGAATATAGACACACTATTAATGCAAGTAACCAACTGTATGACACTAAATGATGAAAATTTTCTGATAGTGAACAACTATGTTTGAATACAGGTTTAAGATACTTGCATATATGATACTAAATGATGAACATTTTCTTCAAGTAACCAGCTATGTTTGAATACAGGTTTAGGATACTTGCTGATATTATCTGTTAATTGAGTAACCAACTATGTTAAGGATACTCATGATGCAAGTATAAGAATATAGACACACTATTAATGCAAGTAACCAACTGTATGACACTAAATGATGAACATTTTTCGATAAGTGACCAACTATGTTTGAATACAGGTTTAGGATACTTGCTATATGACACTAAATGATGAACATTTTCTTCAAGTAACCAACTATGTTTGAATATATGTTTAGGATACTTGCATATAAGGCACACTATTAATGCAAATAACCAACTAAATGAAAGTACCTGATTGAAAATGCAACCCTTCATTATTTCCTTGGTTATGGCTTCAATATTTTTTGTCTCCAAAGTGCCTTTCAATGCATTTCTTCTTTGTTTTTCTCCGGGCTTCAACTTCTGGGTGAAGGAAACATCCCTATCTTTCCATCAAATATAAGTGTACCATCACTTGAATATATAGGTCTTCCAACAACACAAATAAACATTACTTTTATTATAAACCTCTTGCTTTTGCAAGTCTTATGTGCTGCTACTTCTGATGGCAGCTTGTAGAATCTATGATATGTTTTTGTTATATAAAACCACTTCTCATCAATGTGGATTACATTGTGCATGTTGTTAAACTTGATGATGTTATCTTCCCTGTCAAGATAGAAGTGACTCAAATCAGATTGTACCTAAGCAAGCTTGTTAACATCTGTAAGTTGTGGCTTAATGGCATTTGTATGTGCTTTGAGTTGACCTTCCTTAATCCATCTACCCACTGTGGATTTACTAACATTCAATCCATCTGCTAGGTCTCTAATGGTAGACCTATCTGTCAAATGAATGCTTTTGACCTTCTCTTCATCCAGATGTTGTCTTTTGCTTATATTCTTTCCCTTTCTATGTGAAACAATTTGAGCCGACTTACCTTCACCCATTTGCTTTTTTGCAGTAATCCAGATAGCTTGGGCAGCACTTCGAGAAACTCCAAATAATCTACTAGCTTCAGTGATCTTACCATATTTGGGTACACCATCCACTGACTCTTTTAACAGAAGTTGCACAAGCTTGTTTTTGTCTTCATAGCTTAAATGCTTATGTGTTTGAGCCATGTTTTTTCTAACACACCATTTATTTCTTGTTGCAGCCTGTATTTATGGTGATTTGAAAGTCTTAAGTGGCTGTAATAGGTTTTTCGGTGGTGTAATGGGAGGGAAATGAGATGTAATAGGAGGGAATTATGTAATTGGAGGGAGCTTTTGACTTTTTGGTGTATTTAGGAGGGAAAATGAAAGATTTTAATTTCTGCAGATTAATTTTTTTTGTAATTGTACTGTTCATTGAACAGTAATTATCAGTGTGTCAGTTTTTATAAGTGTACTATTGCAGCCTGTTTAGCAGATTTTTAAGGGGGTTAATTAACCCTCTAATAAAGTAGAAACACCTTTACAATAAAGTTGAATTCTCCATCCTACCCCCAACTTTATCACATAAAATACTAATAAACACACTTTTCTTAAAAACCGTGAAATAGTAATTGTAGCGTTGAGTTCGGGACGGAGGGAGTAGCTTTTATAGATTAATTGATAAATTTTAAATAGACATCATTACCCTTGATACTTTAACACATTTTACATTTTTACCATTATTAACTACTTTTTATTCTTCCCCACCCCACCCCCACATTCCACAACCCATATGTCTGTTTACCACCACGAGGGCACCGACACCTCTATTGCAACTATTATTGCAATTTTCTTTAAATCAGTAAAACTGTTCCCCTCAAGCAGCGGCGGATCCAATTCCTCCATAGGCGGCGCTCGAATTGGGACTACCAGAGCATGGAGGCGGCAGCAGTTGTGTTGAATCTAAAATCGGACTGCACTCAGGCGCGACGACGAGCGTTGGGAGGTACTACAACGCCGACAACCTATCTCTCCCCATCGGTGTTTCAAAAGGACGGTGGCAACTTATCTGTAATCACGGCGAATAGAAATTTCAGCGGTGGAGGACGGCGGAACTGGATCTGATATTTTTTTTTGGGGGTGTGGTGCCGCCGTGAGATGAGGGTCGCTCCAATGGGCAGAGTTGCGTGACAATGCACGAAGGGCGGAGCCATTGGAGAAGTTATTATATTTTCAGGGTAAATTTGGAAAAATAGATTTTAATTATGGATGGTTTTATGAATACCACCTCCATAGGCCGTATCTATTATCATATGAAATAAGTGGAGTGGAAACCGAGCCCTTTTATTTTAAAGGGCCTATGTGTTTATGTATATAGCCTACCAAACATTATATTAGGGGTGTTAGTGTATCTATCACACTCTAATAATCCCTACCAAACGAGCTCTTAGGGTATAGATGTATAATAGAGGTGAATGTGTATTTGGATAAAATATTGAATGTGTAAATCCAAAAAGGTGGCCGAGACCCATCTGGATTCCCCCCCTCCCGAAAATAAAAATAGAAATATTTAATTTTATTAATCAAAATGTTAAATCTTATTAATTTTTATCACTTAATCATCATGCTAGCAAACTTCTAGCTAAATCAAAATTTAAATTGACTATGAATTTTTAGTGAAAACCTTTTTTTTTGCAAATGGGGTGGTCTGGGTTCCACAATTTAAGGGGGTGTATTCAATTGAGATTATATTGAATTTTTTTGGACTTTAGAAAGTTTGTGGATTTAGAAAATACATAGACTCCATGCAGAGTTTGCCTGACTTTTTTTATTAATTTATATGAATTTTCATAGACTTGACAGGATTGTGCAATACATTTTTTTTATTGATTTACATGGATTTACATAGACTCTCGTGCTGGAATTATTGATGCAAATGTATATGGAGCACACTTGTATATTACTGATTCTGTGAAGAACCCAAATTTATTTTTTTTTGCCGATTCTGGAAAGAACCCAAAAGTTGCAGAACCATATGAAATCTAATTCGTCAATTGCAGTGAATAAACATGGTGCAAAAGACAAAAAACTGTATGCAATATTGCATACTAGTGTTATGTGCAATTGAATTTATTTTTTCACGCGGATAATAAGAAGCGGGTTAGGGCAGATTGACTTTCTTCATCTTCGCGGCGCTCATCACGAAATCTGTCAAATTTCTTCTTCTTCATCTTCTCTTCAGATTGTTGGTGGATCTCACGGGTTCTTCTTCCTCGTTCGTGCCCTAATTTCTTGTCCAATTTAATTTTTTTCAATTCGCTCCGATTATTGGATGAAATTTGGTTGTTCAATTTGAATTTTGGAATGGATTCTGCGAGAAGAAGAGAGAATATGTGAGTGGTGTTTGGATTACACCTCAACACAAAGTGTGTGCTGAAATTCAGATCCTTTTGCACTCTTTTCACGCTGTTCTGTATATCTGTAATTTTAGACTGATGATTTTTTTTCGCGTTTGTACTGGTTTTGTTCATGTAGTAACACTCTTTTGCTCATAGGGTAATACTCTTTTGTTCATGTAGTAACACATCAAGTTGTTATGTAAATCTGTAATTTTGGATTGGGAATTTCTTTTCCGTTTGTTCTGGTTTTGTTTATGCGTTTGTACAGTTTTTTGTTCATGTAGTAACACTCTTTTGTTCATGTAGTAACACATCAAGTTGTTATGTAAATCTGTAATTTTGAACTGGAAATTTCTTTTCCGTTTGTTCTGGTTTTGTTTATGCGTTTGTACTGGTTTTTGTTCATGTAGTAACACTCTTTTTCTTGATGATATTTTTTGGCGTTTATCTTGGTTTTTTTTTGTTCATGTAGTAACACTCTTTTGCTCATAGGGTAACACTCTTTTGTTCATGTAGTAACACATCAAGTTGTTATGTAAATCTGTAATTTTGGACTGAGAATTTCTTTTCCGTTTGTCCTGGTTTTGTTTATGCGTTTATACTGGTTTTTGTTCATGTAGTAACACTCTTTTGCTCATAGGGTAGCACTCTTTTGTTCATGTAGTAACACATCAAGTTATTATGTAAACTGAACCCCACCTTGGCGCCCATGCCAGGCGAAACTGCCATACGACCAAAATTTAGGCAACTTTTGCTTTATTTTATGTTGTATTGCACATAACACGAGTGTGCAATATTTCACACAAGACTTTCTCGGTGCAAAAACCCAAATTGCAGAGAATAAGCATGATGTAGAGAATCAAGAATTGTATTTAATGTCTTCAATTCCAGATTCAAGAACCTAAAAAACTCGTATTCAATTTCGATTTGATAATTACACATTTTAATTGCATCTAATACTACCCTGCAATTCCAGAACCCAACTTCTTAAGAAGGATAGAGAACCTAAGAAATTTCTTGCATAAAGAAATTAAAAATTGAGAACTACCAATTTATCGAGGAATTCAGGTATTTTCATACCCAAATTTGGGTTTCGCACAAAAAAAAAATCCATAGGTACGAGGGTTTCATTTTTGGAATTGGGGATATGATGATTTTAGTGGTTGAATTGATGAGTTCATTGTTTGTAGAAGAAAACAATGGAGAAAAGTGTGGCGCTTGTGTTTTTTTATTTTTTTATTTTGAGCTTTGAGATAATACGTAGAAATCTCTGGTTGTTAGAAGAGATTTTGGAGAGTGAAATCTATTTATATTTTTTTAAAGAGAATCAAAGAAAATCTATAGAGTATTAAAATCCATAGACTATTGAATACTTAAAGATTTTTTAAGACTTTTTAAAATCCATATTGAATACCTCAAATTTTTTAAAGACTTTTGAAAATCCAAATTGAATACCCCCAATCTTTAAAAGTCTAAAAAAATCCTACAAATTTCATGACCAATATACCCCTAAAGTTTGTATGATCACATTATACAGTAAAACCTCTATAAATTAATAACTTTGGGATCGGAGGATTTTATTAATTTATAGAGATATTATTATATCGATAAATTAATAATTTATTAATTTAAAGAGATTTTAACGTATATGCACAGTTGACCTTCAAAGTTTCAAATTCTTTGAATAACTTTAAGTATACAAGCATAGTTATTGATGAAAATTAAGTTAAAATACAAATGTACTAGTAGAATTCCATGAATACAAACTCACGTGGAAGTTGGAATGACTTGTTTAAATTAATTGGTTTTGGAAAATACAAAAATATGGTTTATTGGACTAACATTTGTGCATTGAATCATGGATATAAATCAGCACTATATATTTATCCATTGAAATCTTGGTAAATCACACACAAAAATGGTCACTCATCTAAAAGGAATTCAAAAATCAATAGCTTTGGAACCGGTCACTCTAAAAGAAGCATTGCAATCATCAACAACTCTTCATAACTTTTTGTTGCAGTACGAGAAGACAAAGCCACAATTATTGGGTGTAGTAAGGAGATTTAAAGATGAGATCAACATAGATTTGAAGTTCAAGAAAAAAGCAAGTTACAGTAGATTTTTATTTTACTAAGTTGTCTTAAGAATATTCAAGTGCATCATATATATGTATATGAATTATTTTTAATAATTATTAATTTACAGTTTCGTCGGGACCAATATATATATATATTGGGATCTAAAAAAAATTATTATCTTATAATTTTATTGATTGGGTCTCAAATTTGTACTTGTCCCAAATTGAGATCAGACAAATTATTAGTTTTAACGAGATTATTAATTTATCGAGTATTAATTTAACGAGATTTTATTGTATCAAAGTTTGAGCTGAAGTCAAGAGATTTGACTTCATGAAAACGGAAGTTTCAATTTATATGAAAAAACGGATTGATGAAGCAGTTGAGAAATTGCGGTCATCCGTTCCGTGAATCTTTACCTCACTCAATCTCCCAATTTCCGCACCCAACCAAAGCGGATTCTTCCTCTCCTCCTAAAAGGGAATTAAAAAAATTACTGCTATTTTGAGCTCATATTCGCCGGATTAACCGTCGCCTCGTGCCGGAAATCGCTGAATGACGGCGCTTCTGACCCACCCTCAACCTTTGTGTGAAGATTTACGTTCTGTGTTGTCGCCGCTGCCGGTTTTCCGCCGTGGATTTGAGTTTGGGCCTTTGGTGAGTTCTCTGATGCCGGACTCTGCGGTGGGAGGCGGCGGCGCAGTGTACGTGGCGGTGGGGAAGCCGGAGGACAAGACGGTGGCATTGCTCCGATGGACTATTAGTATGTTTCCCGGACAGGAAATTTGTTTGCTCCATGTGCATCGTCCTTCTCTGCTCATTCCTACTCTGTGTAAGCCCATTATACACACTCAGATTGTTGTATCTTTTGAAGTTAATAATCGTGGGAGATCTTATTAGTCATTGACATAATCATTCAAGTGTATGTCTATGTGGTTGTACACTTCAATAAGCAGAAAAGATTATGATGCTTTTTGTTTCTTTGATATAGTTGTGACAATAGGTGTTCATTAAATTGATGATGGATTTGGTTGCCGCTTACCAAAGGAAAACAGAAAACAAAAAATGTTTGCTATAAAAGTATGTAAAGATGGCTGAAATGTGTCACTTTCACTTTAATGTGAATGAGACTATGAGAGTTGATTTTAGAAAGAAGAAATCAATTTAGAAAATGAAGCTTATATTAGGAGGTTCCAAAAAATAACCAGGAGACCAAGTCTTGAATGCTCTTGGTTATTCTTTAGAACAATTGAAAAAAAGAATGCCCACACAGGCGTATGTTATGAGTTTAAACTAGCTGCTTTAGCTTTTGTGTTTCTTTTGGCATTCTCTTGCAGTGGGAAAATTGCCAGCTAGTCGAGCTAATCCTGCAACTGTAGCAGCATTTCGAAATAAGGAGAGAGAAGAGACAATGAAGCTGCTATCTACTTACTTGCTGACTTGCAACAGATCGAGGGTATATTATTTCTGAAATTTTGCATTCAATTCTTTGTTCCTTACTTTTCTAGTATATTGTAAGAGGGTGAAAATGGCCAATAAAAATAGTTCCTTGGCTCACCTAGTCAACAAAAATATTGCAGGGGAGTTGAATTCATCGATTTTCTATTTTTTTTTTCTATTTTGAATCATATTTCAGGAACCAATAAATAACATGTCACGGATGCTTTATGTTTCAATTATGTTCAGTATGCGATAAATTGGTATTGAATGAAGTATCTAATACATTCATATCAATTTTTGGTTATTATAATTAATGAACTCCATGAAAAGTATTTCGTTTAATGTGATTCTTATATTGCAATATAAATTCATTAAATGCAAGTATATACACCAAGAACCGAATTTCTGGTCCTGCTTTATCACTGGAATACCTTCTTTTCTATATTTTTCATAAAATGATGTTAGGAGTAAACTTGGCTTCTCTAAATTGAGAGATCATTGTTCATTTAAGTGTTTTGCCCTGTTTCGTTAGCCGTTTGCTATTATTACTTATGAAGTCTCATGATGAAATGCCATATATTGTATGAAGGTTAAAGCAAGTGTTATCACGACTGAAGCTGATGAAATTCAAAAAGGAATTGTTAATTTGGTAAATCTGCACACTATTCGGAAACTAGTTATTGGAGCTACTCCAAAGTATGTTTCACTTTACTTTATGAGTTCTTGTGCTCTTTTTTTAAGAATTTTTAAAAATAAAGATTCTTTGTTGAATATTTGATACAGTTCAATAAAGGGGAAAAAAAGCTCCTGCAAGGGCTGCCTTATTTCAAAACACGCGCCTTCTTATTGTGAGATGTGGTTTGTCAACAAAAGAAAACTGATCTGGACAAAACAGGCTTCTGCAAGCTGTCAACTGGCTACTGCTTGCACACACAATTTAAGATCTCAATCCTTCAATTCTAGCCAGAAGGAGGTAATATTTCGTCAAAGTTTCTTTTTCAATTTCATGCAAAAAATTTACATTTTTGACACCAGATCAAATTTATTACAGGCAGAGGCATCTTCTTCCTCAAGCCTTGGATTCTGCAACGTGTACACCACTTCTGCTTCAAGTTCAAAGACTGAGGAAGACGGATTTTGTATCCAGGTTGCTGAGTTAAAAGGTGAAGTTGACGAATCGAAAGACGAAGCTTATCTAATACTCCAAGAGCAAAAGCATTATGAAGTTGAGGCTCTGGAAGCATTTAATAAGGTGATACTGAAGTTGCTAAATTTATGTTCTCAGCATCATCCTATCACATGAGAATTTGTAACGTGGTTCCATAAAATTTTAATCTCATGAGTGAAGGTTCTTATGGCTTTTGGGTTCTTAAAAAGTATTGATAATTGGTAAATACTTCTATGCATCAGTTCCACCGTGCAATTCAAGGGCATTTTTAAATGGTATTAGTTGTTTTACTAAAATATATTAGTTGGCTAGTATAAGTTGTTTTCATTGAACAATATTAGTGTGCACCAGTTGCACAGTCACTCTTGATGATTTCAAAAAGATAACTGTCAAAAATTAAATAATTTTTGTTTTATGTTGCTCGTTAATTAGGACGATTTTGCTATGATCTCTTAGGTTAATGCTTTGGAAAGTGCTCATTCCCATGAATCAAAACTACGAACTGATGCTGAAGAGGAACTCAAATTAGCAATTCAAGAAGAAGAAAAGCTTTTCAAGGAAAGAGAGGAAGTAACTCAACAGCTACACATGACCATGCGAAGTATAGCTGTCCTGAATTCTCATGCACAGGAAGCAGAGCGTAGACATGGAGAACTTTCTGAGGAATGGAAGCTTATTCGAGCTTCCATTGTAAATTTAAGGAAGGAGAAGCAGAGACTTCAGACACAGAAGATTGAAGCCACGAAATGGCTTGATAGATGGAGAAATCATAAACAACGTGAAGATGCAGATAAGGACAGATTTATTGCTTTGATGGGAGATGATGTATCTGTGTTGCCAGAGTTCTTATTGTCAGATCTGGAGGTTGCTACGTGCAATTTCTCTGAGAGTTTCAGAATTGGAAGAGGAGGTTATGGAATTGTGTACAAGGGGGAATTGATGGACAGGACGGTAGCTGTAAAGAAGCTGCTTTCATACAATATGCGGAGGAAACCGGAGTTCCACCATGAGGTAGATCCTCTCTCTCTCTCCCCCCCTTTTTTTTTTTGACAAATCTCTCTCTCCCCCTGTATCCACCTATCTTTAGCGAATTCTAAACAAGTTTTACTGTGCAAACTGGTTTGCATTTTGTGTACTTTTAAATAGTATTAGTTGTTTTACTATAAAGTGATAGTTACAAACTAGTTGCACGGTAAAACTGTTTTACATAATACCAACTCTTACATAATATCATTTTGCCACCTGCACCTGTCAATTATTTTTTCCGATTTCATCATCTACTACTCAGGATCGACCAATTGCAACCTGTACTTCGTTTTAGTTGTTTTTTCAGTCAAAAATTGAAAACGTGACTAGTATGCCTGTTTCTCAGGGGTATATTCATCTATTCAAGATTAAATGCAAGGAAAATAAAGTAATTTGATGATGAACAAAGATGTTGAATTTTATTTGGGGAAGAATTTAGATAAATTGTGAAGTTTCATTCCATAAATCTAGGTAGGAATGCCAAATTCTCAACCTACCATGGTAAAGAAGCGCAGAAGTCACATGGTCAAATGTTGGCTGAAAAAAACCACTAAAACAAAGTACAGGTTGCAATTGGTCTATCCTGAGTTGTAGAGGATGCTATTTGAGAAGAAAAATAAGGTACTAGTACCAGTTTGAAAAAAGGGGTATCGCACAGGTTGCAAAATGATATTAACCCAATTATCTATTTTACCACTTTATCGTTATCTGACTCTTCATCCTTTGGAACGTGAAGGTTCAAATTCTAGGCAAACTACGTCATCCACACCTTGTGGAATTAATTGGAACATGCCCCAAATCTTGGTTGCTTGTTAGTGAATACTTGCCCGGTGGTAGCCTTCAGGAGCACCTCGACAACAATGACACTAATGCCCTCAACTGGAAGACCAGAGCACGAATCGTGTCCAACATCGCAAGTGCCCTTCTATTCTTGCATTCTTTCAGACCTAAAAAAATTATACACGGAAACTTAAATCCTGGTAATCTCCTCCTAGATTCTGAAAACAGGTGCAAAATAAGTGATTATGCAGATCACATGCTCACAACGGGCCTAGCTCTTCGTTGCCCCAGTTTTCGTGGCTGTGGGCCCAGTGGAGTTTGCTTATATACGGATCCTGAATCTTATAGAAGTGGAGCATTAACCCATAAATCTGACATTTATTCATTTGGAGTAATCATTCTGCAATTAGTCACTGGAAAAAGTAGTGGAGTTATAGTTGGTGAGGTTCGTAGGGCATTTTCTGGTGGGAAAGTAGCATCTATATTGGATCCATCTGCTGGAGAGTGGTCGATTTATGTGGCTCGGAGATTGGTGGAGTTGGGATTGCTGTTTTGTCAATCAAATAGTAGAGACAGGCCCGAGCTTAGTGGCTCACTTGTTAAGGAGCTGGAGTGTATGCCTTTCTTGGAAGAGCAAACGGTCCCGTCTTTTTTCTTATGCCCGATTCTTCGTGTAAGTAGCATTCTTCTATGTGCCATTGCACCGTACAACACAAGTGCATTTTTATATGGTATTACTTTTTTCACTAAAAAGTATTAGTGGTCAGTATTAGTTGTTTACACTGTACAATATTAGTTGTTTACATTGAATAGTATTAGTTGTGAAACTAAAAGGTATTAGTTGTTCGTTTATTCTCTCTTTGTTTGCTCATGTTGTATCGGTCTTGTTTTCAGGAAATAATGCATGACCCTCAGGTAGCATCCGATGGATTTACATATGAGGGAGAGGCCATTCGTGGATGGCTTGGGAATGGGCACGAAACTTCTCCTATGACAAACTTGAAGTTGAGTGATATAAATCTAACTCCCAACCATTCCCTAAGGCTTGCCATTCAAGATTGGATTGCAAATCTTAAAATCACTAAATGATGTTACCTCTTAGCATGTAAATAATGTAGACGTTGAGAGTTTTCAATGTATATTCACATATTATTACAAAGATTGGGAGCTTTTAGAATCTCAACTGGAATATGTAGCTTGTACAGTTGAATACATAGTTGCTCTGTTTTTCATCTCTTCTTGTAGTAACAAAGTTATATGTAACAACTTGTCTTGGATTTATTGTAAATGAAAAGATACAATCATAGATACATTTGGTTTAACATAAGCAAACTGTGCAACACTCAAGCTTTAGCTTCCCATAAGATGGTTGTTCAGTAGGCCTAGTAATCTGATAAGGCATGTTTGGATGAGGAATCCACACAAGTATTATACTTTCTTCCATCTTTCAGTATGCCTGCAGTTCATCTGCTGTTGAAAGCAATGACATAGCTGTTAGATGCTCGGATTCATCGAAGGGATGATGATCTTCCATCGCGGTCGACCCGTTTCTCTGTTCTCCCAGCAGGGGCTTTTTTACAAAATCTCCCTCTTTTGGAGCCAGATTTTCTTTCGAATCGGGGCTTGAATTCTCCAAATTCGTATTTTTGATCATGAGATCGTTTGAAACGGGAAGAAAATCATCTTGATTGCTGTGGCAACTGAACTCTGAGTTGCATCTATCTAATGTTTTCTGTGATGGTCCCTGTGGTATCTCTTCACTTGATGAAGAAGTTCTGTTGCAGAAGCTTCCAAATCCTTCAATTCCTCTTGAAATCTTCCTAGCTTTATCTCTTTCTTCTTTGAGCAGAGGGCCTTTCTCAAGCAGCTTCAAGATCCTTTCAGATTTCTTCCTCACATTCAGACCCCAGTTAAATCTGAAAATAGACAAAAATACACCAAATTTCATCTCTTTTCAAATTTCTAGTCTAATATCTTGATCGACTATTGAAGCAAAGTAGTAATTAAATACCCTTTTTCATCAATATGCTGGAAATTTTGCATTTCCTTAATGCCATCTCTATCACTTTGAAACTCCTCTGCAACTCTCTCAGGCCCATGAGTCAACAAGTGTTCCAACACAATCAGAGCCTTGTATGATGCCCTCCAATTTCCCTTTTCAAATCTAATTAATCTACAACAAATTAAATAAATCAAATCAAAATAAAACCACACATAAAGATTAAAAACCACCAATTTGATAACTATCATACATTTTATGTAGGATCTCCACAATTCTCCAGTAATCATCGACCTCAAAAGCTGCCCTTGATATCATCTTCAGTGTTCGAGCATCCGGCCCTCCTGGATTCCCATTTGTAGCCTCTTCTAACATTCTTCAAAAGTGGAAAAAATAAAACAAAAAATTCAAATTCATGATTGCAGATCATGCAGTTTTGAAGGTGCATAAACTTACAGTTGTGCTGGTGTGACATCAGTTAAGGCCAATCTTGCAGTTTTGATCTTCTCCTTGAAAAAAAAGGAAGCCTGTTTTTTGAATTCATGGAATTTAGGTCCATTCATACTCCCACTGCTGATGCTTCCCAGAATTGACATTTTCTTGATAAGATTTTGAAGATGGTACAAAAAGATAAGAAAAAGAAAAATTGGTGCACCAAAAACACAATACCCCTTAGAATATTTTGACAAAAAAAAAAAGTGAATTTTGACCGAGTAAAACGGAGCCCTCTTTCTAACTAATCTTGATTGATGCAACAACTGTATGAAACTGGAGGAAAAGTGGTATGAAAAGGAGCAGTTGCCACTTGGTTGCAGAGGATTGGGGAAAATAGCAATTACAAATATTAATCAGAGAAATCAAGGATTATGTGTTTTGTCTGAGGGGAGGAGTCGGAGTTTACAAGATGCAATAAAGTCGTACATAGATGATAGATAGATAGATAGTGTAGTATAGTAGTAAAATAATGAGGCATGTTGAAAGATGAGATTAGAAATCAATACTCATAAAATATATTATTGTAATATTATTATATATGTGTGACAACATCTGATATTGGAGTAGGGAACTCCGGGTGTCACATTTGAATTTTAAAATTTGATATTTCTTGATTGAGGTGGATTCGAATATTTGGAGTCACTCTATCGTGACGTTTGTCCAACTATCAATTGTATAGGTCGGCATTGTCCGGGCGGGTTTGTTTAATTAATTATATATCAAAATACAAAATATTTATATTTTGAGTAAGTTTTTGTTGAAATTTGATAATAATATAAAATTTATATCATTACACTTATAAACTAATATCATCGTACTTATCAATTGATAATATTATATTTATAAACTAAAATTATAGTACTAAATATTATTGGTATTAGTTTACAAAAGTAGTGGTTACACTTATATTATATTTATAAACTAAAATTATAGTACTAAATATTATTGGTATTAGTTTATAGTACTAAATATTATTGGTATTAGGGTATGATTGATATGTTGGAATAGATAGGGAATTGAATGATCATTCCTTAATCTATTCCAAATACATTGATTGTAATGTATTTTTGGAAGGAATCATAATTATATTAGGAATGATCATTCCCAAAAATAAAGGAATTGTGATTTCTTACATACTCCATGGATTTATGTATTCTACATTTTGAGGAATGATTTTTTTTCCACAAAAAATATTATCATTCATTTCATAATAATATCTTCTACCCAACAACAACAATAATAATTTAATAATAATATTATTTTATTAAAAAAATTATTTAATAAAAATAAAAATAATAACCAACTCCAATAATAATAATAGTCATATTAAATATAATAATATTAAAATATATAAATAATATAATTTTTTTAATAATAATACTATATCTCGAAAAATATAAATTAAAGTGAATTCTTAATAATATTTTAATGAAAATAAAATAAAAATATTATTATTTAATAATATATTATTAATAATAAAAATATTAAAAATATATATAACGTTATTATTAACTCATACTTTCAACAATAATTAAAAACATATTAATATACATATATATGTTTACTAAAATTATACTAGTATATTATTGTAATAAACACAATAATAATACTACCTCCATCCCTGAATAACGTGCACCCCACCTTTATTATTGAGTTTTAGTGAGCGAGTTGTTTATTAGTATTTCAAATGATAAATTGATTTTTAAGGAGGGATATTATAAATATATCTCTCATCTATTACATGCATCTTTAAAAATTACTTTATCATTTCAAATGCTAATAAAAAACTCGCTCGCAAAAACACGTGAAAATAGTAAACGTGCACGTTATCACGGGACGGAGGGAGTATTATTTTTGTAATTATAAAAAATATATATTAAAAAGCTAAATATAATAATATATTAAAAATATATATAATAATTAATAATAATATTAATATTAAAGTATAATTAATAAATAATAATAATAATTTTAAAGCAGATTCACCAATACTTATATTTCATTCCTAGGTCATACCAATCATAAGAATGATCATTCCTATATGATTCCATTCTGGCCTTCATTCCATTCATTAATTCATTCAATTCAGCCGAAATTCCATTCAGTCATACCAATCATGCCCTTAGAATTTATAGATTGACGCATATACATGCACTTGGACACTAACCTTGATAGGAGATGAGGGGGTTTGGTTCTAGGGTAACCTTGATAGGTATATTGGGGATGGAGGGGGACTGATTTTTGGGGAGTTTGTTGGGCGGGTAGTGAGGTGCTTAGTGTTCATTTCCCTAAATTATTCAGATTATGTATTAATACTAAGGGATCCATTCGGTCTAAAGGGAAGTGGGTAGGGGAAAGTTGGGGGTGGGAGTGGTGTTGTAGGAGATCTCTCTTCAATCGTGAGCTTTCTATGCTTAATGAGTTATGTGATTTGATTAATAACTTTCCTTTAAAGTATGGGCAGCAGACTCATGAAGGTAGAATACGAACCCCAAAGAAACGTATTCAACGTGGCTAGCTTACAATACCCTCTTCGATAGTGGACATGTGGTGGACCGCCCAGATTTTATATGCGGGTTCAAACGCATTATGGAACAAGTTCGTACCAAGAAAAATTTCGGCAAACGCTTGGAGAGTGATGTGGGATCGACTACCAACCAAAAACAATTTGCTCAAAAGAAATATTCTTAAAGATGAAGATGACTCGTTGTGTGTATTTTGTAACAATTGTCCCTAATCGGTGACTCATGTGCTCTTTGTTTGCCCTTTGGAGCATAGAGTGTTGATGGGTTGCTACCAATGGCTTGGAGTGCTTTTATTAATCACAATCAACCATTGGGACACCTCTTAAGCCAATGTGGTATCCTCTAGGGTAAGAAATGTTGTTCATTTGTGACTGCTCTTTGGCTTTTGGTTGTGTGGGTGATTTGAAAGTGGAGAAATGCTTGTATCTTTAGAGGCGAGATGATTGTTTTTTAGAAGATAGTTGAGTAGATAAAATCTAGACTTTGGAATTAGATTTCTATTAGGTGTAGTGATACGTGTAGTTTTCCTTACTCTGAATGACTTGAACAACCTAGAAAAGTTTTAGGGTGCTGACTTTTCATGATGTATTTTGCCTCATTCTTTAATTCTTTGTATTCTTTCGGGTATCCTTTTACCCTTTATTATTATACTTTCTTGTACCGATAAAAAAACACATGTACATTAACTTAATTATTGGACGATAAGTGACAGTATATACACCAGGGACGGATCTAGGATTTCATCTCAAGGAGGGCGAAATTTCCATTGGGTAAGGGCAACAAAATTTTAGAATCCCAATTGGAGCAAAATAATAAAATTTAACGATTTTAAGACATTAATATAACATTTTCGACATATACACTATAACTGACATATTGCACCCAATGCACCAAAAAATTGACTTATAAGTAAAACTCATAAATAATATAAAAAAGAGTAGCACTTAGGTGCACCAATTGCATGGTGCAATTAGTACACTAATAATATTATTTAACAAAAATAATTGATAATAATTATGTAATATCTTTTAATAAAACAACTAATATTATTTAAAAATACATTTAAATTGGACGGTGCAATTTGTGTATAGAAAATGAAATGTTATGACTTTGATTAAGTCTTGTATGCATCAGATGTACCGTGCACTCTACAGTGTATTTTTAAAACATACAATTTATTGTACTGAATATATAATTTGTTTACACTGAAACATGCAACCTGTTTCACGAACATAGATTGCATGTTTCAGTTAAATAAGTTGTATATATGAGCAGTAAGTTGTATATATAAAAAATACACTATAAAGTGTACAGTGCACGCAGCACCTAATGGACAAGATATCCACTCTGTGATTTTTTTT
This sequence comes from Stenogyne calaminthoides, assembly GCA_037126765.1. NCBI lineage: Eukaryota > Viridiplantae > Streptophyta > Magnoliopsida > Lamiales > Lamiaceae > Stenogyne > Stenogyne calaminthoides. Next base: position 14,035,475 of record JBBCBC010000006.1, read on the forward strand.
TTCTTGAGACTCATGTTACTCATAAGTCACATCTACCTTTTTAGTAAATACACCATCTGAATTAATACACCACTCGTATGATGAATACAATCCCCCTAATTTTTCCAAAATACCCTAATTTATATTTCCTTATACACTCCCCCTCATTTTTTCACATGTAAAATTTCGAAAAAAAAATCCGAATTATGTACCTGAATTCGAATAGCATGATCAATATTTTACATTTAGACCGATGGAAAAACTTTTTGAAGTTAGTATAATAAATCGAAAATATTTCTCGAATAACATGAAAAATCTCAAAAAACATTTTCAATCAAAATGATTATTTTTTCACATGTAAAATCTTAGAAAAAATTTCTGAATTATGTAAATGAATTCGGAAAATTTTCTCAAATTTACTATAAAAATTCGAAAAATATTTCCAAATAGTAAAATTAATATTTCATATGTAAATCGACGAAAAGGGTAGTTTTGATTTTTTATGTGTCTAATTTTTTTAGAAAAACGATAAAAAAGTGTATTTACTCAACATGTAGGTGTGCCTTTTCTTGATTCCTTGTCTTTGTTGACGAACCGAGGGCTTTTTCTTTGATTTGGCACAATGTAGCCATTAAATGTCCTTTGGGTTACAGACTTACAGTCCATGATTTTGTATTTGGGAGGTATTGGGCCTCGGCCTATATGTTCTTTTTTATGTTAATTATTTTCTACTCATTTGAAGCGAGTTGTTGCTTTTTTTAATTTTTCATTTCTTTACAATATAGCATATCCTAACACAATATAAAAAAAAAAAAAACTAGTGTAATTTAGACAAATATGATTATCACCATTCAACATGCCATGAAAATACTTAAAAATATAAATTAAGTATTTTTGGCGGGATAAGATGAATGAGTAAACAGTGCAACGTCTCTGTGTTTCTATATACCAAAAATAGCTTTTTAGCTAGTTCTTTTACATTAAAAATAATAATTAAATGGTTCTTTGAGTCAGATCTCACTTGACCTACTTATTTAATTAAATTAGTCTAGTTTTCGCGTGTTACGTGGTCTTTTAATTAATAAAAAAAATATTCTTAATAAATTATATATTTAATAATTAAAAATTTAGTATTCCTAACATTTGGTTTATATTGTTCAAATTGAACTTTAAATTGCATTTTTGGATGCATATTTATTTAGTTTTTATGAGAGAGAGAGAATCTCTTTTGAAATATTGCATTCTATTGATATATGCAATACACCATAATTAAGAAGACATTTTATTCAAAAATTCTCTGGTCGGCACGTGCGGGTTGAGTTGGGCACGAGGCGGGCAGGCGGGGGCTAGGGCTGTGGCTTCAGGTTAGGCGGACGTATATATATTTATAGAAAATACAATGTGTTGTAGTCTAGTGGTTCAGGTATATTGTTAATGTATTTAGCCTCATGTTTAATTCTTATTGAACACATAATTTTTTAAAAATATTTTTTTTGTCAAGTTTTTGTGTGTTACTACATTTATTTGTTACTATATGAAAAAATGTGATATTTATAATAATGTATTACTACGTGAAATAAAAATTACATTATTATTCTCCATGTGTTACTGAATAGATAAGTAAGTGTTACTACATTGTTGTATTGAAATAACTTCATATCTTACATAACACTTATTAAAACATAACGTAACACATAAATGTTCATAAGGTAACATATTATTGTTCATATGGTAACATATGAGTATTCACTTAGTATTACGATGACATATGTACAATGTGATATATTATTAAAAAAACATGTGTTACTACATGAACAAAAATATTACCCTATGAAGGAAAATATTTTACCACATGAACAAAACCAGTACAAGTGCGAAAAGAAATCATCAGTCCAAAATTACAGATTTAAAGAACAACTTGATGTGTTACTACATGAACAAAAGATTGTTACCCTATGAACAAAATAGTGTTACTATATGAACAAAAACCAGTACAAGTCCGAAAAAAAAAATTCTCAACCCAAAATTACAGATCTAAAGAACAACGTGAGAAGAGTGCAGAAGGATTTGAAAAACTCCGCTAGAAAATCAAGAGGAAAAAGAACGAAAGAACCTGTAAATTTGCCAAAATGAGAAAACTGAAGAAAGCGAGAAAAATATGAAAGAATTTGAATAAGGAAGAGAAAAAAAGAAAAAGAAGAACAAGAGAAGAGAAGGAAAAACCTTAAAAACCCACCTCTGTAAAATCTGATAGATTGCGAGAGGATGAAGGATTCAGAAGCGCCGCAAGAAAGAAGAAACCTAGAACGCGAGGAAAAAGAATACGGAAGCACGGATCCGAAATGGGCCTTGCCTGATTCGCGAAAAATTAAAACACTCTAATTTAGACTAATTGCATAATGCACATAAATCACATATGCAATATTGCATACACGTTTTCTTGAGTCTACAATCTCTGCCCAGCCCAAATTAAAAAGCAACGATCACGAGTCTACAATCTCTGCTCAGCCCAAAATAAACTGCATTAATGGTATTTTCTTGAGTCTAAAATTTATACTCGAGTCTACAAAATCAACTCTATTAATGAGAATTGACTAATCGTTTAAATTTGACTTGATCGTTCAATAAATATGACCTTGAATTGAAATTTTTTAGTCGACACGCCTCATTTTTCTCAGCCACTTAAGTCCCTTGTCATAATTCATGTACGATTTTAAATGTATGCAAAATCTTGGTCCATCATTAATGACAAGATGATAGTCAATGTCCCCTATTACTAATCTGGTTTTCCAACCTCCCCACCTGCACCTACGCTGCATTATCTAAAAACAGTTAGTTGTTAAGAGTTGAGAGTTAAGAAAGGAGTAGGGATGTGCAAAATACGATATGCACCGTAAAACCGGACCAAACCAAATCGAAATTCAAAATTTGGTCACTGGTCCAGGTAGTTGATGTTCTTTCAAAAGGAGTACTACAAAACGAAGTAGGCCAATTCAAATAGTAAGAAAATCAACTACCTAGACCAGTGATTCTGAGTTCAAATCATCTGCGGGAAGAGGCGGGCCCACATTGTACACTCGACAAATTACATCATTCGTTATTGTATACATGAATGACGAATACTGTGAGTGGGTTTTCAAACTCATCAAACAACTTTCAGAATCATTTTTTTTGCAAGAGCTGAAAAGACGTAGCTTTTGAAAAAAATAAAAAAATTGATTCCGACTCACTTTGTAGAGTATACAAACACCACCTATGATCGGGTTGGCTATAATCCATGAACCATAATACGAGAAGCAAAAGCGAGACAAAACTTCGGGACAATCGGAAAGTTATGAACAAAAGAATCCCTTTGAAAGGGTGTCATTTATTGGAAAGATTACACTTATCTATGACAGTTTATGAGAAAAGAGCAGTTTTTTTCACTTTTACAAACACTACCACCCAAGGAAAAAGAACAACTAAGTTTCTTTTAATTCTCAGAGCTTAGTTGTTTATACAGAGAGGTGATTGGTAATAGTGATGAACAAAATTGGGGTACCTGAGACTTTTTTTAGAATAAAGAGTATTATTCTACTTTTGATTTCCTAGCTATGCACATGATCTCCATATTCTTCCTTCCAAAGAAACAACTATAATTGAAACATCATCATGGTAGCGACGTCGATCCCCTTGTGGTATTTCGAGTAATTCGTGGAAATCCATGCCTGAAACGGGACACAACCGCAAATAACATTTTAGCATTCCGGAAAATGAAATAACAAAGGGTTAATCATAAAACAAATCCGACCTTTTTCACGTTTTCTCAATTACAGCACATATTTTCCAATTTCTTATTCAATACACGATCTTTCGAGTCGTTGCAATTATATCACATGGCTATTTTCCGGAAACCACTGCTGAAGTGGTATGAAATTGGGAAAAAAATCAAAGTTGTGATTAAATTGAAACAATAAAAAGAAAGTAGTGATTTATATATTTGCAATTTTTTCAAAGATTTCACGCTACCACGTGAGCTTAAGTTGCCGGAAAATGGTCATATGCTACAAATGCAAAATTTAAGAAGTATGCGCATCGAATTGCAAATTTTAAAATCATGTTGTAAATGAAAAATATGTAAATGTCAGCGATTTTTATGCAATTAAACCAATAAAAAACAGGCCATTTCTCACAGAAACTGAGGCGTACCGGCCCTTTTTTTTTGCGGCGGAATAGCAATTCTTGACGAGATGTTGAGCAGGATCACCCTCGGGTGACCACGATATGAAGAGTTCGACTTCTGATACAGCCTCTTCATTTGTGAAGTACTGGTAAAGTCCATCTGAGGACAGTATCAGAAACTTGTCCCTTGGCTCTAATCTGTGGTGGTAGAGAGACGGTTGGCAGTTTATGTAGGGACACTCTCCAACAAAGTCGATTCTAAACATCTCTAGAAGTGCATCGTTCCATTTTGGCTGTGCAAACGAGATAAAATAACGAAACAAACATTAGAATCGCGAGCAACACTTGGGTGAACCAGTTGTGCTATGCAACTGGTGCACGACTAATACCGTGTAATGAAAATAACTAATACTGTTCAGTGAAAACAGCTAATACTGACCAACTAATACCTTTTGGTTAAACAACTAATACCATTTAAAAATGCACGTGAGTTGCACGATGCAACTGATGCTTAGAGGTAATTGCCTACAGAGTATTAGATTAGATGTAATTTTTGCACCTATACAACATGAAAGATCACAGTTTCTCTACATTATCACTAAAACTGACAGATGAAAGAATCTCAGCTAAAATTAGCTTCAATAATCCACTAATCGGAATATGAATAGCCGTTCGCTTTCCACTACAAGATTCGTTAAGCAAAGCGATAAAGTTTGATGCAACTATGAAATTGTCCAACATTCTTTTTTTGTCTAGCCCACAAAAGGTAAACAAAAGTAACAAAAATATTCATTTTGAACTTTTTACAAAGGATCAGATGCATGACAAAGTACACATTGCATGATAGTAAAACTAAAAATTATTTTATCTGGTAAATATCAATCAAATGTCCACAACACCAAAGAATATGCTTCTAATTTCTAAATCACACACACCTGTTTCAGAAAGCCAGCCCCGAAAGCTCGAGTAACCTTCAACGAGCCTTTCACACGGTCGTTGATCACAGCCGAAGCATCATCAAGATGTTCATTTCTAATTCTTGCAACTTCCTGATTACAACACAAGATAAAACAATCAATCAATTAGACCCACAAACGCTAAATCGAAAACCAAACACGCCTCAAGAAGGTTCTTGGGCTTATATATAATGTATACCTCTTCAATGGAGGTGCTATGATCCATAGTTAGCTGCAAAGCAGTTAAACTCGGTTGAGCATTCGAAACATCACAATCCAAATCCTCAAGATCGTACAACGTTTCCTCATTGATCCTCTCCAAATCCTGGCTCCAAAGATCGGGCTCCTTCGTTCTAGCCAAAACAGCGCGACTATCGCCCACATTCATCACATACATATCGTCTCCCTTCATCAACATCACAAGAACACAAGAGCCCATCAAAGCCAGCTCAGGATTCTCCATCACCATCTTATCGGCAAGATCAAGATAGGCCTCCTCCGTTTTCTTTAAGGCAATCGACAGCGCCTTAAGCACGTCTGCAGGATTCGTCGCCCCCATTGAATTCATCTTATTTCTATTCAGTTGCTCCTTTAACCTCCTATCGAGCTCCAACCTCTCCCTATCCCATTCGCACCTCCACGCTCTCTGATAATCCTCCCATTTCTTCGCTACCCCTCGATTCTTGTATTTCGAATTCCTCCCCCTCTTTTTTCGATACCATAAGTCCACATTAGTATCAGTATCCGGATAACTTTCGACTTCCACACATCTTGAACACCCATCCTTAGTCCTATCCCTCGAAATCTCCTCACTCGAATCCTCTTTTTCCAAACTCGAATTCTCAAGAAAAGATAAGGAATCAGGAGTCTTGCTACTTTCATCCCATAGTAAACCTTTCAGCTCCTTATGCACCGCGGAATACAAATTGGAGAGCAAGTAATCAGGAGCGTCAGGGCCGTTGAATCCATCATAAATCCCCACAAAAACCCACTCATGCTCCTCCGAAACGACGACGTGCACCCGATCCTCCCCTGCTTTCCCCTGCGCCCATTGCAGATTCTGATTCTCCATTGAATCATCATCATCCAAGCTACACTCACTGCTGAAATTCACACTACTGTTAATTGTAAGCTCGTTCTGCTTCATCCAATCGCTTTCCTTCATCGCAACAATCCCTTTAATCGGCGCAACAATGGAGTTCTGCCCTCTTGAAATCCCCTTCGAAAAAGCCCGTTTCAGGGCCCGAATCAGCGAAACCTTCCTCGATCTAGACCGGAACGCGAATCCGCCATGGGAGTAGCTCCTCTGGAACTGATCGGGCAAACCCTTTTCGATAGGGCCCGAGAAGACGCCCCGATCGAGAGGGCCCGACATGAAGGCCCGCTCAATCGGGCCCGACATGAACCCCCTCTCCATTGGCCCCGAGTTGGGAATGAAACCCGAATTAAACACCGGGCCGGAGTGAATCGACGAGTTTCTCGGAATGGGCTGAAGCGGAATTGACGCAAACGAGGTGGACCCCTCAAAAGCAGAGGCCCGATCGATGCTGTTGTACGAATAGAGGTCCAGCAAGGAGGTCGAAAGCGGCGTGGAGGCGTTGGCGCTCACGGCGGCGCCGGAAATCGACCGAAACGTCGTCGTTCGCGGGTCGTCGGACTCGGAGTGGACTTTGGAGGATGAGAGGCGGGTCAATTCGGGCCGGATGTAGCAGAACGAGTGGCCGAGATCGTCTAACGGATCGGATATGACCATGCCGGCGGCCATGTCTTTCCGGCGACGGCGGGACTCGTCGGCGGCGGTGGGTCCCGCTCCGGTGAAGCACACCGTCAGCTTGCCCACGCCGTTTCCCATTTTTTAAAACAAATAAATGAATAAATGATTGGTGAATGTAAAAGAAGAGCGCGATTGTTCTTGATTTTATTTTATTTTCTTTTTTAGTTCAGGAGTTCATTTTTCATTTGCTAAAAGGCTAAAAATGAAAATGAGGACTTTGTGAGTAAGAAGAAAAAGGGTGAGGTTTTTAGAGAGAGAAAGAGAGGGACAGACGTTGACTTTGGCAGGCAAGTGTGTTTGATTGAGGTAATAAAAACAGTCGACTGGGAATCAAAGCTAGGTGGATGCTTTTCTTGCATTTGGATTTGTTTCTATTTTTTTAATTCACATTTTCTTTTTCTTTTTTCAATGTATTATTTTTGGGGTGTGGTGGGGCAGGTTTTGGATTGTGGGGAATTGGGGATATACTTCAAAATGTTTTTGTTGCGAGGAAATTATCTTTTAAGCAAAAATAGGAAACATTATGGATTAGTTTAAAGCTGCTATAATCAATTTGACTTTGCTGTGATCTAAAGAAAAAGGAAAATATATTTTTAAATGTGTGTTAGTTTGAGTAATTTGGAATTTCCTATTTTTTTAGTGGGGGTTATTGTATTGCGTAATTTTTTTTTCTTTTATTCCACATGATTCAATTTATATTTTACTATTTTCAAGGATGGTCTTGAATAAGAACATCTCACGAATCCCAAGTAATCATACAAATATATATTTGCCCAAAAAGTTTGGATCATATTACAGAAATTACAAAACGTACGCTTTTTTGTTTGACGTTTCTTTTTTTCTCGATAATTTCTCAGCTTCTCTTACTTAATTCTGGCGTATTTGGTATTTTGAGATAGTAGAACGCCGCCACTAGAAGGCTACATATTATAGTTTTTCTCCAATTTTCTCATTCTCAACATAAGTCATCTCTCAATTTTCCTCGAAGACAACTATACCCTCTGAACAAATAACAGTTTATGGTCTATTTCACTCACTTTCTCTTCTGACGGGGTCTTTCATGTAGGTCGACCATTTTTCTTAATCAGCGACAACATAAAAATGTTAGAATTATTTTTATTTATGTCTTTCTTTGGCTTGACTTGGGTTCAAAAATGGAATGTAAAGGATTGAGATGCAATTTTTTTAATAACCTGACGAGGTTTGAACCTAAGCGTACTCACTACTCACCAATTGTCTTAGAGCTAGAAACGGGGATTGTGATTCCAAGCTCATTCCCGTGGAAAATGTCTTCTAGATTTCTGGCAGACCGATACCAATTCGTGTATCGTTACTTGGCTCAGAGACAACCACAAATCTTATTGAATTTGATTTGGAAAAATATAGATGTTCTCTTCTCTAGATTAAAAATTATAGAAGAAATTCATCCTTCTATAACAAAATCAATATTGTGAAGGAAAAGAGTTGTCGCCAAACACACCAAAGCATATGATCATTGATGCCGGCGAAATCAGAATACAATTAAGAAAAGAAGACATGGATCCCAAGGGATCTAGAGAGAGATAATAAAAAACAACGGCGACAACTTTTTTTTTCTAAATATCCACTTTTATGCCAATACTCTTTATGATGACTTTCTTGTTGGGATTCGAATTGAAGAAAGATTTTCAAGTCTAAAAAAACATAAGCGGCACCAGTGTGCTACTGCTTATCTTCATCTCTTCACTTCTCTTCATTCGTTTTCTCATGAAATCTTAATTCTCCTTGAGAAAAATTAATTCTCCTTTTCAATATAGATAAGTACTTTTATTTTTTCCTCTTAAAATGAATCTCCATTTAAAAAGAAAGATAGATAGTGGTGTGTGATTAGGGTGAAAAATATATCGAATATACATGTATATAGAACTTACCGTATCGAAAAATAACAAATTTACCGAAATTTTGATGCGACATAGTTACCGTCTGAGAACATTTGATGCGATAAGTAATATATAAAATTTTGGAAGGTCAGGTATACCGGTATATTTTTCATATCAAAAATTTTTGGTATAACGATATATACCAGTATACGGTACATATACCATACCATTATATATAAATATAATATTTTTATTTTTTTAATTTAATTAAAAATTTAAAATTATAGTTTACAAACCCTAGCCTTATTTTCTCTCTCACTGGACTCTTTCTCTTTTAACATTTGTTGAAACATGGATTGTATTATTTTTAATATGTGTTGTATTAAACAGTTAGACTACTAAGACATATGTGAAGATAAATTATTATTCATAAAATATAGGTCTTTTTTTAATAAATAATCAAGGTATGAAAGGTATACCAAAATTTTGGTATGAAACGGTATACCGTTAATTCGATATATACCGGAAATTATACCATATCGAAATTGTGGTACGGTTTGGTATACTAAAATTTCGGTACGATACGGAATACGATATGAGATTTTAGCATACCGAAACTTCGTATACCGAAATTTTCGACACGGTACGGTATGAGTTTTCTCATACCATAAATTTCGGTACGATACACAACATAACTGGTATGGAACAGTATGTCAGCACTATGTGTGGTATTTGATTTGTAATAGTGATTCATAGGAATTTCCTATTTCTTCACTGACAACCACACTTACAAATTTGGTTGACACATATCAACTAAAAAATGAATTGAATTAGAAGAAATGAAAAACTAATCACAAAAAAAATTCACAAAACCACTCTTCACTTAAAAAATATCACTTTTTAAAAATAAAATTTTAATTTAAATGTAATAATATTTTCATAAGTAAAAATTATTTACATGTTAAAGTAAAACAAGTTACATATTTTAAAAGCGCATGAGAAAAATTTGCATAAAAAGTTAAATATATATTTATTTCTGATACTAATATGTTATAGAGTAATTTAATTTTATATATAAAATATTTTTGGATATGTACAATAAAAATCACATATATATGATAAATTATTTAATTTTTATAAATTAATTTAATATCTTATGGAAATAAAGCTCAACAATAAACTCATTAGAAAAATATCTTATAAAAAAGAGGCACACTTACGTGAAATGGTCTCATGACGAGATGAAATATAATTTGGGCTTGACGTTTTAACATTTTGCAAGGAAAAATGTTGATTTGTGCTAGTTTGTATCTCATTTTATGTATGAGACCGTTTTTACGAATTTTTTTCTATAAAAATATATTGTTTTAATATACATTATAGAGTGAGTCTCGTATGCATCAAGGAAGCAAATGCACTCATAAGCGCATTTTAGTAACGATGTAACTATACAAAATGTAAACGTGCAACTATTTCAAGCGAAGCATGCAACTATGTTCCCATATTAAGCGTGTAGCACTTTTACGTGTAAATAAGTCATGACGCTTTAAAAACTATCTTATTTATGAGTCTTGTGATGCATAAATCTTATCTAATTTAACCTACATTATATTATCTTATACAATGAAAAAAATTAATTTATACAATTTTAATATATATATATATATATATATATATATATATATATATTAATATATTATGTTATAATATTGATTGTTTTAAAGCAAAATTATTTTTACTTACATTCGTAATTTCGTATGCTGGATCTCATCTCGTCGGATGTATCAAAAAGTCAAAACACTTACGTATTCACGAAAATAGTGCCACGCGCCCAAAAAGTTGGATCTAGTGTGTAAAAAATGTGTATTATTCATTTCAAGCATATAATATGCTCATCGTTAATATGTAAATTAAATTTTACGATTCATTCTTTTTTTATATGACATATTAGTAATGATCATATTGAAATATCTCTTGTCTACAACTCTACATACTACAATTCTATTAGTAATACGACTTCTATCGAAAATGTGTCCTTGAAATTGCACAAATGTTAGGGTTTTTTTTATAGATAATTTTTGCATGGAGGGGACAGGGGGTTGATATTATCATGTGTATGAAATTACCATTGTGTCAAATACCTCTCTCTAGAATGAGAGGTGAGGAAGAGTGGAGTGTGGTGAGGAGAAAGGGGACAAGGGTAGAACATCTCAACCGTAATTTCGAGAGCAATCCGGTGAGACATTCAAAATATCCGAGCCTTAGGAATAACCCTTACCAACCTCCAGAACCTAGGAATAGTGGTAGTAAGGCAACAAGATGGAACTCGAGATTACAAAGGAAGTTCGAAAACCCTAGAATTTCTAGGGTTCTTTCTTCAGCAGATACCTCTTGGACATTTCTAATCAAGAACTTCCCGGAGGATTTTGAATACCTGGGAGATGTTTTGGATGTTTTTTGTCCCAGGAAAAGAGAATTGTATGGAAAACGTTTCGACTTCGTTAGGTTTGAAAGAAAACATGATGAAAGAAGACTGTTGGAAGGTCTCAACAACACGTGGTTTGGCTCGTTCAAACTAAGGGCATTCATCCCAAGGTTCGATAGGAACCCGGGGAAGGTGAAAACATCCCCAGTCGTTATGTCCTTCCCGACGAACTCGGGAGAAAGGAAAAATCACGTCTCCTTTGCTGACGCTGTCCAGGAGTCGATAGGGAAGAACCATTGGATGGCTCATGCAAAGAAGCTGCTCAAGTCCAGCCCATGGACACGGTGCTCTACCAGGCTTTGGAATCTGAGAGAGGATGACTCCAAGATTGTTTTACGAGTGTTTTGAAAAGAAACTTCTCCTGGGCTGATTATCAGGAGGTGATGAGTAATGAATGCGGCGGCAATCTTGTGTTGAAGAATCTGGGGGGAATTTGACCCTTGTTCGTAGCTCTCCTCTCAATGCCCAACCAGTGAGATCGTTAAAGGCCTCGACGAATGAACCAATTTCTGGTTTGATTGGATTAGGCCATGGCAGGCGATGGATGTCAATCAACACTGCCTCGTCCGGACAAGATGGTTCGGAGTGCCTCTCCATGTCTGGTCTAATTGTTTCTTCTCTCTAGCCTGTGCAAAGATGGGGATGTTTATGAAACTAGACGAAGCCTCGTAGAAGAAGGAAAAGCTGGAATTTGCGAGACTACTTTTATCAACGTCAATAACTGCGCTCACCCCTAAGCATATGACCGTTGTTATTGATGGTATCTCATACTGGGTCCGAATTGAAGAAGAGAGTTGGCGTGGATGCGATATTGCGATCGGTTTGGATAAGGCTACGCATGAATCTAATTCTGATGGCGATCCGGCTGAGGGTTGGTACGAAAATAATGAAGGCTCAGTTGGTCCGGCGGAGGCTGTTCTTTCCGATGGTGATCGATGAGAGATTGGCAACTTCTCAAATGGTAAGACGATGGGGCATCGTAACATTCCCGAGGAAGGAGAAGGCTGCACGCATGTAGTTCAAGACGAGAATAATAATGATAGTATCTCGAAAAATATGGGGCCGATGTTTCGGGGGTTGTTACTTGAGGCACGCCCGAGATCCTCGGATAGCGGTGAAGGAACATTTGAATTTCGCCCATTCAAGTCCCAGATGGGTGTGTCCCTCACCAGAATTACCGATGATAACGGTGGCCCATCTTCATGCAGTGGTCAATCAAAATCTATGGGGCCCACTACAATTTTTTATGTGGTGCATGATTTTGGGTTGGGCCAAAATGAGACAAATATGGATGTTGAGCCGATCTCTAAAGATAGTTGCGAGGAAAATGGGTCGGTGGACATTCAGGAAGCCCAACAAGATTTGGACTCTGAAGAACTGTTGGTCTCGGTGCAAACGAGTCTTACACGTGTATGGGAGGGGGGGAATACACGTGTTCAGTGATTTTTAAAACTTTTTCTTCACTGAGATCAGAGGGGTCAGGTTGTCCTGATAGTTTTATCCTGAGAAGCACAAATCGCCCTGAGTCAAAGTCTACTGAGACAGTGATCCTGAACAGCTTTCAGAAGCTTCAGATTAGCCCAACTGATCCTGAGTTTATTAGAGATCCTGAGGAGCTTGGAGCAGATAATTATCTTACTGAACACTCAGTAGAGTTAGTTCAGTTTGGTGACTATCTGTTCTAGCTACTCAAGAGTGCGGAATGGTTGGCCCTAAGTTTATACTCGTTTTAACTTTGCTGAAAATCTTCTTCCTTTAATAAACGGTGGTTAAGGCTGTGATCAATTTGATGCAAGTTAAGTGGATTGGTTCCAACTGAATATCAGTGAAATATGCTTTCAGTGAAAAACATGCAACAAATATAATGCAGTACAGAAAGCAAACAACACATCAATTATAGTGGTTCAGAGACTCAAGTTCCTACGTCCACTCTCTCTGATCTTCAGAGAAATTCCTTAACACACTTCCTAAAGCTTTCAGGCTAACTCACTGCAGCTTACTAACTTTTCTACCTTGAGTTTTCTGGCTGACTCACTGCAGCTTACTAAGTCAATCACACACACAAGTTTTCAAACTACCACAAGTAGCTTACTAACTTCTTCTCTAGAGTTTTTTAACCTACAACTTACTCGCTCTTTACAACTCTAACTCACCAACAAATCACACACACTCAAACTACCTTATCAAAGGGTTTGGGTTTGGGTTGGTTTCCAACTAGGGTGAGATATCCTTTACAATAAAACAAATGCAAAGGCTAGGATATCTCTACTAAGCTTTGAATATATCTATCAAATCTAGGCTTAGTGTAGTGAGCTCTCTCCAATGTGAAACACTTGGGAAATTCTAGGTTTTTCGAGTGCTTCAATATGTAAGAATACGAATGAGCTCTTGAGTTGCTGTAATTTTTCGTACCCTCTTAATGTTGGAGATCACTGGTATTTATAGGCAACTTCTCCAAAGGTCACTCTTGAAAAAACTATCCGTTGGAAGAGATAGCATCAAGAGTTTCCTCTTCTGGTTATTGATGAACGACTATTTTTAGGGTTTGAACCTGCTCTTGCATGGTTTGGGTAATAAGTAACCAAGTAGTCAATCACCAATTTTTGCAGTCTGGAACATAGTACTACTGACAAAATTCAGTGTCATGTCGCTTTCAGTGTCAGTGTGGTACAGTGTTGTCTTTCTCTGATTGGTTCTTTGTCTTCAGTGAATGTAGACAAACAAAACAGCTCTTTTGGGTCAATTTCTCTGAATGAGCCAACCTTAAACAACACTTAGTTTTAGTTCCTTTTGTCTGCACTTGAATGTTTTGGGCAATATCTAATCTTTCAGTTTTGTATGTATTCAGATAGATATTTCTTCAGTGCCTTTGGACATTCAGGTCTTCCTGAGTCTTCAGTAACTACTGAGTTCTTCAGTAACTTCTGAGACTTCGGATCTTCAGTATCTTCTAATCATTCAGATCTCCAGTATCTTCTGAGTCTTCAGTTCTTCAGTATCTTCTGAGTCTTCAGTTCTTCAGTATCTTCTGACCATTCAGGTTTACCTGAGTCTTCAGTAACAAAAACCTGATTAATATCTGCTGACTATACATTGTGCATATATCTTCCTTAACTATTCTATACTGAAAACCTGACTCAGACTATCAAGATTATTCTGAACATGTCATACTCAGGGATTTTGGGATCTAATCAAAACTTTTTATTAAATTCATCTTCCAACAATTTCCCCCTTTTTGATGATGTCAAAACCATCTTGTTACATTTAAGAAAACCTAACCTATATTCAGGTTTCAGTTATCTATTACAGTTCAAAAATGGTATAACCTGATACTTTCAATCACAAAGACATATCAAATAGTAAAAGACATATAAGAAGATAATGAGATATTATCTTTGAGCATAAACAATAAACTTTTCATTGATCAGTAGATAGTCATTACAGCTTACAATGAATCTTTCAAAAACAAAAGACATACAGTAAAGTCTTCAATCTTCTTCAACCTCATCATCAGGGACTTCAAGATTGAACATCCCATAGTATCTCCTCTTAAATTCATCCCTCTGTTTGATGATTTCTGGATTGCTTCCTGTCAGTCCCATCTGAACAGCATACTCAACAACTTCTTTGGCAATAGCAGCTTCATTGATGACTCCTGTGCTGAATCTAGGTGCTGGATACTTGTACTGACCAGGTGCCTTCAGAGATACATTGTGTTCATCAGCTAGATTAATCCACTTATAAAGATATTCGGGATAAAAAGTCAGCAGATATTCTAGGACTCTTCATTTCGGTCAGGGCTTCCTCCTCTCCATTCCTGCAGAATATCATGATTGAACCAGAAGGTTCTCTTGACTTCTTCCCAAGCATCATTGATCTGGAGTGGCATCCATTTATCAATGTGTGACCATTTCTGCACTCTAGTCGGCCTTTTGGATTTGCCCCATTTCTTCCCAATAAAATTCCTGAAGCTTCCTCTCATGTTCTGTTCTTCTTCTTTCTTCTTCCGGGTTAGCTCTGCTCCTGATACAGACATTGCTTGTCTTTTCTCTTTCTCAGCACGTAGAGCAATGAGCTTGTTGTGCCAGTCAAAGTCCTTGACTTGAGTACTTGCATCATAGGTTCCAAAACCTTCTTGAAGCAGTTTTTCTGATTCAGTCTCTGACTCTTTCTGAGTTTCGTCCTCTTCAGGTTCAGAGAAATCAATAACCAGTTTTCTCTGTACTGGTTTGGCAACTTTCTTCTTCTTTCTCTCAGCTTCAACAAATGCAACTGACTTCCTCTTCTCAACTCTTTTGGGATCGGCCCGGTTTCAACAACGGCAGATGAGCGGTAAAATTTGTCGGGCTTGTTTGATTTCCCTCTTTTCTGATCTCCTCAGTATCATTGCTTCCTGAGCTGTCTCTCTGTCAGTCTGAAATAACTCAGTATCTTTAGGTTCAACTTACTTCAGCTTTTCAGTTGCCTCGATTTCTTGTAGAGTCTTCAGAACATGTTCAGCTTTGAGTTCCTGCTAGGCTTTCCTCTCAAGGGTTTTCTTCAAATGTTCATCTAACTTACCCTGTGAGTGAGAAGTCCTTTCCCCCTTTTTGGCATCATAAAGTGGAAGAATCCGGGAAAGAGTTGTATCCATGTGAAATTGCTCTTTGTTAATGGCTCTAATTTCTCCAGCCAAAACATCCAACTCATCATCCATCGCCTTAGAACATTCTTGCCAACCTGAAACCTCATCGACCCGATTGGAGCAAATTTGTTGGGCAAGAACTCCATGCATCGGATCTGTCATCTTGTTCATGATAATCGAACTCATGTTCTCAACAAACCGACTTGATCATTTCTTCATTCTTCTCTCAAATTTAATTTCTTCTCCGGATAGGTTGTTCTTTCATTGTATTTGGCAGTGAGCTCTTCAGATATTTGTTTGGACATTTCACCCATCTTAGTATCTAGATCAGAAATCTTTGCAGTTACTTCCCCCTGAACTGCTTGTACTTCAGTAGATGTGCTCAGCTTACTCAATGTCTGAGCTTGTTCATGCAAAGCAGCATCCATCTTCTTGGATTGATCAGCCATCATCAATTCTATCTGTGTTAGCTTGGCTGTCATTGGCTCAACTTTCTTCAGTTCATCTAAGATAGGAGTCAGATCAATCATCTGAGCATGAGATGTATAATTTTGATTGAACCTCACCGCGATACCAAAATCAACAAATTTAATGATAGGTTCTTCAGTAATTTTGGCATAATGAATAGTAGTGCCAAAAGGTACCTGAAGGGGTCTATATTCAGTCTGAGGAATTTCAGTAATAGCAGCTGGCATGACCTTCTCAGCTTGAATGTCCTTCTCAGGTTCAGTAATTTTCTCAGTCTGAGTGTTCTTTTCAGGTTCAGGACCTTTCTCAGCATCTCCATCCTTGTCTTTTTCAGGTTCAACTTTCTTACTACTTTCGCCTGTTCCACTTGGTTTCTTCTCAGCAATCTTCCTTTTAACCAAGTCATCAAAGTCTGAGACCTTCATCCTGAGTTTGGTTTTCCTAAATCCTGAAAATTCAGTAAGAACTGTTGTTTCTTCAGACCACCATTCTTCTCCTCTGAATGCAACAATATTCAGCATCTCTGGTAAGGTCTGATTAGGGATGTAAGCAGATTTGTCCTTGTCGATGAACAGATCCTGAAGGTCAGGGAATTCAGTGAGTTCAGGATATCTATCCAGGACAAATCTTTCTCCTTTACTTCTCCACTCAGTTTCCTCAGCTTCACCTTTCTGTAGTGGTGGAGGCATTGTTTTCTCAGTGGGTTGTACAATCTGAAGGGCAGATGGATCAAGGAATGGTTCAGTGAGCAAAGCATCAAGATTTAGAATATCCTAGGATTCATTTGGCTCTGAGGGGTATGAGGGTAGGATCTGTATTTGGCTATCTTTACCAGGTTGTTGGGAACCTGTAAAGATTTCTTGAGAAATTTTGTCTTTAGCAATGGAGGTTTCCATTACTTCAGAAAATACTTCCTCCTCAGCAACCTCAGTTTCTTCAATGTTCTTCACCACCTGGGCTAACACTTGGAGTGGTGATTTCAGACCTTGCTGAGCTTCAGGTTGGCTTTCTTCAGTTTCACTGGCCTCTCTTTCAGCAATTGTCTGAAGCCTTTTCCTTTTCTGAGGAGCTAAGGCCTTTGTCTTCAATTTTTCTCCAGCCTCCCTTTTTGCTTTTAGCAAAAACTTCTCCCTTGCTTGTCTTTCCTCTTCCATACTGGACTCAGTGGCTTGCTGAACTAGTTTCCTTGTTTCCCTTACTGACTCAACCACTGGGGCTTCTTCCTCAGCCTCTTCTTCAGCAGTCTCCTCTTGTGATTCAGTAGGCTTGTCCTTCTTGTCTTTCATCCCTTTCTTGGTTGATCTGAACATTATCTTTGCTGTGGGATATTCTTTTGATTTTGCAAAGATATCTTCCTCTTCCTTGCAAGTTTCCAAGATGTAAGTAATCTTGGTGGCGTGTAATATCCTCTTCTTGATCACAATAGTACCATCCTTTTCTCTTTTCACATGATCAGTTTGATCACTCACTATTGTTATCGGATATTGCAACCAATTAAATGCTCTGGAAGGAGAGTCTTCAATAGCAGCCATCAACCTTAACTTAGGCCTACTAATCTGCTCAAAACTTCCAGTCCCGCTCATGAGGCATCTGCTCACAATGTCAAGTAGTACCCGATACTTGGGTTTCAAATACTTCTTATTCAATGTGGCCTCAAGTTTAACAGGTGCTTCCACAATCCCATCCAAGTATTCTTGTTCCCTACCCATCATGTACACAGTAGGATTCTCCCCTCTATTATTCAACTCATAAACAACATTTAGATTTTTATGGATAATATAGAGCTCTCTAACAAAATCCACAAACTTCGAACCATGTTCCAAATGAGAGAGGGTAATCCTAGAATCAATGCAATTATCATCAAGTTTCATATTGGCTACGAATTCGATTACCTCTCTTGTGTATTCCGCTTCTGGGCGATTTGCGCCAGGCAAGTGAGCTTCGCTAAACGGATCATATGCAGCGCATCCTCTTTATGTACTGCATTTGTTGTACCATCTAGAGAAACAACATTCTCATAGCATGGTTTGTTGGTGATAGCAAGTTTGTCAAAGATTGTGAATTGTACGCTGAAAAGTGCCTTTCCTAGGCAATTTAGATTGTGTCTAAATCGGGAGGGCACGATTAGGGATATGGGAGAGTGGGTTAATGGGGTGTGGGTGTGGAAATGGAGTTGGAGACGAGAGTTATTCGATAGGAAAAATTCTGCACTAAATGATCTTTTGGATGTCATAAATAGGTACCCATTACAAGAGCATACTAGAGACGGGTAGAGATGGAGCCATAATCGGGAGGGCAGCTTTGTAACGAGAAAGGCGTACTTTCTACTCAGAGCAGATGATGGGGAAGACAGAACTGGCCAGGACAACACATACGTTTTCACAAAGGTCTGGAGCAAAATCGCACCAATTAGAGCATCGACAATGTCTTGGAGACTACTTTGGGATAGACTGCCTACAAGAATAAATCTGCAGGCCAGACGCATGTTACCACAAAATTCAACAACAGAGTGTCCACTATGTAAGCAAAGTTCCGAAACAACATCTCATCTTTTCTTTGATTGTTCGAAATCCATGGTTGTATGGAAATCTTGTTTCAATTGGCTTGATATCCCGGTGGCATTACCGAACAAAATCCATGAACACTTCATGGCAACGTCAGGTATGCTAACCGGAAAAAAAGGAAACAAGACTACCATTGGACTATGGATTGGTGTGGTTTGGCTAATTTGGAAAGGGATAAATGAGCTACTCTTTGAAGATAAAAGTTTTGACGAGGCGAAAGTGATAGAAGAATTAAAGGGGAGACTTTGGAGTTGGTGTTCTACC
Source organism: Stenogyne calaminthoides (assembly GCA_037126765.1). Lineage (NCBI taxonomy): Eukaryota > Viridiplantae > Streptophyta > Magnoliopsida > Lamiales > Lamiaceae > Stenogyne > Stenogyne calaminthoides. The sequence continues at coordinate 14,054,609 of JBBCBC010000006.1, forward strand.
AAATATCCGAACCTGTGTAATTTTTCCTTTTAGGATTGGCTTGAGAATCCTAGAAAACTCTTAGGGTATGTTCGTTTTGGGCTTATAGTGGGCGTGGAAAATTCTGGACTTCAAAATCCTATTCAAAAAGTTGAGTATATGTTTATTGAGGATTTTATAGGATATGATTGTGTAGGATGGAGAAAAAGTTGATTGATTTGTATTATTATATTATTATTGTAATGATTGAATGAATGTGATGTTTTGGAAATTGTGTAAAAGTGAGAGGAGTGTAGGGTGTAGGGTGCAGTAATAGTATTAGAGATGGATGTTGTAGGATTTCAAAATACTTTGTTTGAGTATTGAAGAAAGGGGTATTTGAGATTGTATAGTCAAAGTCCGTCCGTGGTAGTCGCAAAACGAACATACCCTTAGATTGCTAATTGTGTTCAAATGTTTTGAACTCTCTGTACTGGTACTCCTTGTGCCTCAGTTTTTTACATAATATAATTTCCTTTGGCTGACCAAAAAAAGATAATTTTTGCATGAAAAAAAAAAGGTTAAATATTGCACATCACCAAAATAGATTAAAAGTAAATATTAATAAGAAAATAATTACTTATTAATTCATTGTTAATTAATTTCGTGTTCATTCCATGAAACAAATTAAAAAGGTATTATATATATTTCCCTGAACTTGGCAATTACTCAATTCCTAAAACATATTTTTAAAATCCAAAAGTCTAAGGCTGCAAACATATTTTTATAATGACATGTATATTGAATTGGACGGAGTACGTAAGAAATATTTTTTGTGTGCTTTTAATGACTAATAATCACACTTAATTTTAAAAAGTGATTCTGAGAATTATTCATAGTCCATAAATCAGTTTTCTTATTTTTATTTAAAGTGATTATTTAGCCCCTTTTTTTAGCAAATATATAGTTCAATATTTTTTTGCAATTTTGATAAAAAAAACTTTTTATGTATTATTATCAAATTAAACATCACTCACTTCTGATTCTTTTATGCAAACTGTTTAGGTCACCCCTTCAAAAATAGAATGAGATCACATGTTTCATTATTAATATCTGAAAAGTAGAGTAGGAGAATCGAGCGTTGGAAAACACAATAACTTGCCAATTGCCAATATATACTTCTAGAATAAGGTAATCAAAATGCTTACTCAAGTCATCCCAATTTACTAGTTGTGTACCTGAAATAATTTATTAGGATTAGTTCTATATTTAATTCTGTAAGGTGGAGTAGTTGTGAGTTGTGAGTCCACTTAAATATACTAACATTTATTGCCAGTTTAGTGTATTAGGTGAGTAGAGCTAGACTTGTGCATATAATATCAACTAGTACAATTGTCTTCATTTTGACTTTCCAACATTCACTAAAATATACACCATCCTAATAAATGTATGTCGAATTTCATTTTTGTTCCATTCCTTTCAATTCTAACTTATGTATTTTATTTTACATTTAATAATAAGTGGGCCCTCGTGTGGGAATAGCATTTTCAAGTAACAAAACACAATTATTAACCCACCTGGCTCGATCTTGGGCTGCTTGAACTTCTTGCTATTATCGTCGGACTCTCCTTTTGGTTTGAGCGAATGCGAAAATTACATTTGTCCTATCGGATTCCATAGACGCTATCCATGCAATACGTCTGAGAGAAAATCTACAAAGGATACGAAGAGATTGATTTCAAACGCTTGATGAAAGATGTTTAGTATTGCCCCAACCAACAACATCATGGCTCAAAATTTGGCTAAAATGGCATTTAAATCTCCCCCACCCTCAAGCTTGGGTGGGCGATGATATTCCTAAACATATTATGTCTCTTGCTCTTGATCATCATACCTTGTAATCTCTGTCTTTGATAGAGCTCTCAAAAAAAAAAAAATAACGTTAAAGTAGATAGAGAGTCCACATTAGAATTTGATAGAATTTGATAGAATTTTCTTTTCATGTCACCCACTTAAAAGTTAATTACCATTAAATATATTAATATTTTTTGGCCAATTATGAAAATTAATACTACTTCATTCTTACGAAATACGTACATTTTTTGTCGGTTATATAAAGCGGATTGGACCGACCGGTAGCGTTAAGCCCATCGAGCGGCTCAAAAGCATTGGTGGATGATCTTAAAAGCTTTGCAAACCGCCAAAAGCGGGTCCGGATCGATCAACTTGACGCTTTGTTGTATTTGGGGAAAATATTTTGGATTTTTTTATTCAAACTCTAATTAGAATCTCAGATTATATCAATCAATTAAATTTATTTTAGTATTACTAACATTTAATTTATATTGTTCAAATTGAATTTTAAATTGCAATTTGGGATGCATATTTCTTTATTTTTTATGGTAACTTATTTATAGGATATATTATTTATACATTTATTTATATATTACGTAATTTGATGTCATCCGGCTCAACCGCTTCAATAAGCGATGGGACCCGTCGAACCCGATCCGTCGAAAGCGTTAAGGTTGTCCGATTCAACGTCAGTTTTCGCTTTTAAAATTAACATAGCACTTTGTTAACACTTATTAGGGTGTATTTTGAAACACTTTAAGTGTTTCAAAACACGCCCTTAGAATATTGTTGGAAACCGAATTATGCACATAGTGGGATATAGAGAAATTTTGGAGGTCAAAAACCTTGAACGATAAAATGTATTTTTTTTTAGTATGTTTATTTGTTACAAGTGAACTCTATATTTTTAATATCATTGTTATATATGCGTGCTACCACTGAATTATGCACAAATTCTATTAATGTTATGCATAATTATTATCACTATTTTAAAAATATTTTATTTTATGCATAATAGTGATATAACTTTTACATAACAATGATATAAATTTGGTTCACATAAGTGTTACTCTTATTTGTTAGGATGCCGTAGTAGTTAAGGTTTGTAACGAATGATTTGATTATTGAACTGAACAAAATTACAAACATTTAATAAATGAGACACATTTACATGAGACGGTCTCACGGTGAGACGAGACATAAGTTGGACAATTCTCTTTAACACTTTGGGAGGGATGTGTGCGATTTATGATAAGTTGTACCCCGTCTCATGCATGAGACTGTCTCATATGAATTTTTATCTCAAACTAAAATAGTCGGTCTGGTATGTTTAGTTATTCAAATAACCGAATTATATTAATTTTTGGTTTAATATATTCTTATAACATTTCCAATAAAAACTCATTTTTATTTGGATAAAATAAAGGATAAAAATCATAAAATAATTGATTAAATTTAAGATAGAAGATTCAAGTCATGAACTACATTTGATTTTATATTATAACACATATCACCATATTATATATATATATATATATATATATATTATATATAAAATTCGATTAGTTCGTTTTTTCATGTGTCCATATTGTTAAAATTGAAATGAAACCGAAATTTTAATATTCTTGAAATCAATAATTGTATTCAAACCAAAATAATATTAAATAATCAAACCAAGGTGATTATTCCTCCATCCCAAATTTGTTAACCCTTTTATCAAACGTTTTGTCCCAAACTTGTTTAATCATCTATATTACTAATAGGGAGTTTTTCTTGATGATGTGTCAACTCTACATTGATTTAACCTATGTGTAATTCTAGGAGAAGTTTAGTGTACATGTCATTAATAATAAATCCTATGTGTACTTCTATTTTTATATATCCTAAATAATCCCCTATATATCCCTCTATATACTAATAGGGAGTTTTTTTTTCCATGATGTGTTAACTCCATATTAATTTAACCTATGTGTCATTCAATGAGAAATTTGAGTACACATGTCATTTTTATGTGTTATTTTTTATAAAATGTGTAATTTATATTTATTATTTTATGTTTTATTTAATTATATAATATTATTCATTTATCTTTTTTTTTGGTAATTTTTGTTTGACTTAAATAAAATATTCATTCTAAATGTATATTATCTTAGTGTGAATTATATTCAATTATTAATTTCTTAATAAATAATTTTATTTTATAATTGCTCTTATGTACTCCCTCCATTTTTTAATATGTCATTCTGGGGTTTTTAAGACAAATTAAGGACATACTTTTTTTTCCAAAATTAACCTTAATTATTATTATTTAAATATTCTTAACAATAATTTTTATTGGCTGAAAAAATATACATACAACATTTTTATAGGAAATTTGAAATTACCATATTAAGGGCAAATATGAGATAAAGGGGGAGAAAATCTCAAAACGACATCTATTTTAAAAATATTTCAAAAGGCTAAAACGACATCTAATTAAAAATGGAGGGAGTATATCTTAACATAATTTATGTGGCAAAAATATTTTATATTATAATTCATTCACTTTTTTTTTTAATTATTACATGTTAATTAATTTATTAGTCTTTTCTTAGTCGATTTATTTTGTTTTGATTTGTAGGTTTCAACTTCATATTAACATGGATAAATAATATTTGACACAATAATCTTATTCAAAGGTTTAAGAAAATTTACTAATATACACCTTAAAAAATTATTAATTCATATTTAGTGCATTTATGCACATATTTATATTTTTAATTATTAAATATATTATTTATTAAAAATGTTGCAATTTTTAATTAGAAAATCAGCGTAACTGCAGGACACTAAACTAGTAAGACATATTCCACACAAATACGTACTAATTTATGTCCAAACTTGGTAAGTCCAAGTAAGCTCTTAAATTATATATGTCCAAAAATCACTCTAACATAAAAAAATACATAAATAAAAGATTTATTTAATTTCATATACATGAGTGACGTATTTGTTCAATTTTAAAAACTTTTTTTTTTTGAAAGGTTTAATTTTAAAAACTTAAAAGAGTTTATTTGCACCAAAAACTACATTAAGAACTTAAATCAGTCTAATTAAATGATTTGCATTTTGTGCGTAAATTTAAACAAGTTTGTATATGTTTATTAAATGTATTTGTTTGTTAGCATTGACGTTTCAATAGAAGTATTAGGCATTTTACTAGAGTGATAGTTATAAAACAGTGACATGCATAGTAAAATTGTTTAAGCTAACTCGTAATTTAATTTAGATAGAGGTGATCTTACCACTTGAGCTAGCTCATTTTTTTAAAGACGAATTTGTCTTCAAATTAGATAGTTGATTAAAAAAAAAAATTGCCATAGAATTCAAGTTTCAAGACTATGTAATGATATATCTTTGTTTGAGAGCTATTAACCAATTTTTTAAAATGTTAAATGGTGATCAGAACCGATACCTCAAATTTTATGTGGTGCTCAAACCACTTTAGCTATTTCATTTTGTCCCATTTAAATTATTGGCTATTAAGTGAGTTTTAATTATTTAATAAACCGTACTTGAACCTCTGATGTAGAGTCAATAATTTGTATTAATCCATTATTAATATCCTAGATACAAGAATTTTTGTACATATTTAATGAAAAAAATTGTACTATGAAGAAAATGAATGCAATAAACAGTTGGGCTAAAGTCTTAACCTTTTAGGACTTAATTATGATACACATTGCAAAGGTCGTCTTACATACGTGTAACGATCACATGCATCTTTAAATTCAATATATGTTGATGTAGATGGGCTTTTTTGTTTGTCTAACAAGTTAGGCCATTTTCACGTCAACCACGTAAGTATGGCTAAACAAAGTAGAAGTTACGCATGTTTAAATTGACTTTTTCAAACCCTAAATTGACAATTTAAGAGTCTTATTCAACACATATACTAATTTTTCAGGGTCTTAATTTCACTGATCTATTATCAATGACATTTCATATATAAAATTTCTCCACATTAGCATAAAAGTCAAAAAGTTCTTTGAATTTTGAAAGAGAGAGACTCTGACAATTAAATTCCAAAAATAAATATAAAAAAGAGACAAACTTAACTTGCATGCATGCATGCATGGAATTGACTATTATATATGCTGGGAAACTCGAGAGATTAATTTAGTGTCCTATATGTTGTAGAAACTGTGATTATTGATTTAAATATTACGTTTTTCCTAAATGTCGTGACAAAAGAAAAGTAGATTTGGGTTATGGATCCCGATCATTGTTTTTAGGTCGATCGAATGAGCCTTTAAGGTTTTGATTTCAATTTAAGCCTATAAATATCTATCGATTCATTGTATTTGCAATCATAGAAAATATTAGTAAATCTCACCCGGTTTTGGTAGTCTTTGGGAACGTAGTCATTCATGGCGAACATGATCCGTGTGGGAACAATTATGATTGCTGAAGGGATAATCGTCTGTTGAGAAATTTGATGGAACAGATTTCGAATTTTGGAAGTTGCAAATCGAGAATTACTTGTACGGTAAAGATCTGTATCAACCTTTGGGTATGTCGTACCAAACCCGAAGACATGAAGGACGATGGGTGGAAGTTCTTTGGACGGGGAAGGAGATGAGTGTGGTTAAATGCATGTCTTTGTCTAGGGCACGCCGCTCTCCATACGGTAAAAGCAAAAACCACAAAGGAGATGTTGGAGTTTCTGACTGAAATGTAACCGCAATGAACAAGGTTCATCTGATGCGGAGGTTATTCAACTTAAGGATGACAAAGGATACTGTGGAAGCCAATCATCTCAACAAGTTCAATATGATCATATCCCAATTGAGCTCGGTTGACATTGATTTCGATGATGAGTTACAAGCCCTAATTTTGTTATCTTCTTTACCAGAAAATTGGAGTGGGACGGTGACGGTCGTTAGTGCTTCAGTAGGTAAGGTGAAACTCAAGTTTGATGAGGTAAAAGACCTGATCATGAGCGAAGAAATTCCGAGGAAAGAATTGGGTGTGGTACGAGATCTTGAGTGTAATGTGCAGGTAGATCGAAACTAAAGGAAATCGAATCGAGGTAGATCGTGTTGGGAAACGTTTTTACCGAATCTATTCGAGGTGTAATTTAAATACAAATTTAAATAAACAATTTACTACTAGCATGAATTCACATATTAATTCAAATAGCAAATAACCAACAACATACATGCGTACAAAATATTCACGTAAAATTCTACACATGTGGAATCTAGGAGTTTACATGAATCTTACCCTTGAAGAGACAACCTTTAAGACGATGAAACAGATCAACCCAAATGCCTTCTCAAGTATATCCCAAGTCCTTGCTCGTTATCCGGTGGAAGATACTCATGAATCAATGTGATTCAATACTTTATATCTTGGTCAATATTATTAGTTACATGACGATTGCTAAGATTCGAGGTGTAATTTAAATACAAATTTAAATAAACAATTTACTACTAGCATGAATTCACATATTAATTCAAATAGCAAATAACCAACAACATACATGCGTACAAAATATTCCGTAAAATTCTACACATGTGGAATCCAGGAGTTCATGAATCTTACCCTTGAAGAGACAACCTTTAAGGCGATGAAACAGATCAACCCAAAATGCCTTCTCAAGTATATCCCAAGTCCTTGCTCGTTATCCGATTGGAAGATACTCATGAATCAATGTGATTCAATACTTTATATCTTGGTCGATATTATTGATTCCGATTGCTAAGATTTAATATCTGTTATGCATGGATATGACAACGGGTAATCCCCGGTAAGTATTATTTTTCCCCGTTTAGGTCGTAGGTCCCGGACATATGACAACGGGTAATCCCCGTTTGTCGTAGGTGCTTATAACAACGGTTTTTAACCGTTGTGTTAAGTTATGGTAACCCGTTGTCGTAGGTGTTTATTACAACAAATTTTACCCGTTGTGTTATCTCATAGTACCCATTGTCGTAGGTGTTTATTACAACGAGTTTTACCCGTTGTATTAATTCATATTGACCCATTGTCGTAGGTGTTTATTACAATGATTTTTACCCGTTGTTTTAACTCATTTTGACCCGTTGTCGTAGGTGTTTATTTCAACAATTTTTACCTGTTTTGTTTTATGTTTTCTATTGTTATAGAATATGAATATAATACACATTTTTAAGTAATCAATTCATACATTGTTCAAAATAAGTAATAAAATGTAGATTTAACTTCAAGATAAGAACTTGTTCAAAATCACAAAAACAAACTATTCTTAGCTTTCATCTTCCGACTGTCTCTACTGATCAACAATGTAATTTGATAGACATTCGGCCCATTCCTTCCGTACTTCATCAATTTCTTCTCCGGAGTAAATCTTTTGTAAGAACTGTGAAAATACAAACAAAATATTGAAATAAGTGACCACATCAACTAGGAATACACACATAATCAATACAAACTATTCTTACCACAGCTTGCATCGAATCCATGTTCACATCTCCATGAAATTTGATTATCTCTTTTATGTAGCGTAGCACGTAAAAACTAATTCATATTTGTGAGAATACTCAAAATAAATGTAAACTTATGTACCTTGATTATATTCCATGCAATGTTTTTCTTCATTCTCTTACTCGAGACCTCCGAACTAAATATTCTTAAAGCCCTACAACAATATAACAAGGAATGAATATAGAATGACAAGACTATATCATCTTGAGTTGATAAAATGACTGACCTTTAAGCTATTAGAAAGTACCAGCTGGATTTAAGATCAGAGGCGTCTTCTCTCTCCGCAGAGCGGGGGCGTCAATATTGAGTACCATGGTTTACCGTGGCTGCCTTGGATTCTTGTCAAACATGAAGTAACATTGAGATTTTAATCATTGAATCCTTCTATCTTTGGATTCTGGGAACACTTGAGGATGATTGATGATGTCCTATATGAATCTCATTGTAATATGGTGTTCTGCTTCCAATCATAATTCATTCAATTTATTATGGTAACAAATCTTTCTGAGCATAAGTAAAAATTATAGAAGGCTGCAAATAGTTTCTATTTTGTTTGGAGTATAATATATGAAATTACAAGATGAAAGTTCTCATAGACAAGTAATTACATCAATTGTTTTATCGTGTCAATCATATATGTCTTCAATTATCACTAGCTATCTAGCACTTGTTGGTATTATTAATACTTGCTTGTCCCCTAAAATCTAATGTTAGATTCTTTGATTCCCTTATCCCTACATGAAACAAAAAAGAACCGGCCAAAACAATCCACACCACAGAAAGGAAATTTGAGGGGAAAAGAGATAATTACAGAAAAAAACTTAATTAAATTTCAAGAAAGGAAAAAAACACACATTTAATTATCCCTTTCAATCTTTAAAAAAGAAAAACATGCATTAAAGAATCATCATGATTAATTATCTTTTTTAAACCACCTAGAGAATTCACAAACTATATGAATTATAGATAGAAACCACTACAACCTTCTTCTTTTTTTTGAACAGCAAAAAGGATTTTTATTCAAACGGGTATAAGGAATACCCAACAACAAGAATCAATAATTACAATTTAACACCACTACAACCTTCTTGATTGTAGATCTTCCTCAACAAACAAAATAAAACAAAGAAGCACAAACATATAGATAGAAAATTCAGTACTACTGCAATCCAACATCTAATAATTATACACAGCTAATTCAGAAAAGAGATACATACAACAACTAAGCCTTTCTCCAACTGTAAGCAAGTGATGCATGCAAAAAGTAGATTTTACATGATTTAAGTAATTAGATAGAAGTAACTTTCAAAGGGACACATAAGCTACTTCATAAAACTCCTCGAAAAAAAAAAAAAAAAAAGAAGCGATAATTCTGATCACAGTTTATCAATCAAATCAAATACAACCAGAAATTTTGCTTATTCCAACAGAAAAGTTCAGTACTACTGCAATCCAACATCCACCACATAAACGAAACATAGGCATAAACACTAGACTTACTTTGAAATCTAGATTATCTCATTATCATTTCTTAATATTCAATTGAGTATTTTTAACTCTTAATTGAAATAGAATGTAGCTAGCGGCTAACCAAAACAATGGAAACATGAGGCTAAAAGATAAAAGGAGTAAACAGACTTTTTTTTTTCTGCTTTGTCTACTTTAAGGTCTTATTGCAGCAATATAAGGAAATGAATAGGTTGAAATCATTCCTCTTCAGACCAATGCCACTAGAATCAACATCAACCATAAGTGATACATCAATTAAGTTATCATTCAATTAACCAATTCAATACAATACAAGCCGCTAGATTTACCAACCTGAAGTATGTCAGTCTTTCTTTCGTGTGAATGCTGGCATGTGACTTTGAGGAGTGCAGTAATCTGACTCTTATTCAGCCTCTTGGAGTATGTTTGGCCATCCACTATTTTGCACAGTTATACAAAACAGAAATAATAGTGTTCTGTATTATAAGTTTCTTGCTGCAAGACTATGTAAAAAGGGAAGTACACAGACCTCCATTGGCAAATAGTTTGGCTGCAGTGCATTTCCAACTTTGCAGGAAAGACCACTGCGTATGCTGAATAACATATCCACAAGTCTTCTAGTTTGGGATACTTATACGTAGGGTAATTTTATTTGAGGAAATGATTGATTCCTAAAAGTTAAGTTCCAATTGATAGTAAACAGGAATCAATCATAAATCATTCAATTTACAAACCTAAAATACCCAACCAAGCATGCAGCATCTAAATAGTATTGTTAAATGCAGAAAGTGGGAGATTAAAGCCAATATGAGAGATCAAATTGTGAAGGCAGCAGACAACATATATTTACATGCTCGTCTTCAGTCAACACCATAAAATTTACTTGTGTTCAGTCAAGACCATAAAATTTATGACCATGATATCAAATCTAACCAACTGGATTTGGAAAAAGATTAGAATATCCTAGATTAAGGACTTCATTTGAGTTGATCAAGTAGTCAATATCCTAGATGAACTCTTTCAAAGAAAACATGTTCACAACAGCCAATATGTGACTGACCATCAAAAACTAGTTTGGATCTTCTATTGTTATAGAAATTTTATTTCATCGGTGGACGCAAACTGTATTTTCATAGCATCGTCATATAGACACAATATCAAATGTTAAAATTTTACACCAAAATGAAGCACCTACTAATTGCTCAAGCTTTTACGATTGCTGGTCAAACACTTCAAAAAAAATTAAAGATCAAAATACAATAATTAAAACAAGACTTTGCATTAATTAGAATGCCTCAATTTGGTCCCACAAAAAATGAGATGGTTTGATAAGATGAGATGTGTGAACTTTGGTTACACTTGTTTGCATAATCTGTAGTTGGATTTACAGATACAAATAGATAAAACTGCCCATAAAATTAGAGTTTATTTTCTCAAAATTAGGATTTTTTGGCACCAATTTCAGGGCAGCAATCTTCTCAAAAACAGAGCAATAATTCACAAATAGAATCAAAATAGAGCATTATTATCTTCGGAATCAAAGTTAAATGCAAAACAAGTTTTTTAGACAAAAGTACATTTCATAAAAAGAAAATTTTCTGGAAATTGGATGAAATTAACCAAATTTCACAACAAATAGGACAACAAACAGGAATTAAGGCTTCTTCACCCACCGTTTCCTCTTCTAGAATAAAGTTAGAATGCAAATAAGAATTTGCAGAACACCATTCACAACAAATTGACTGCAAAGCAAATATGTTAATGATTTCCTTTACTTATCAAGAATTTGCACAATTTCTTTAGAAAAATTGCTAACTCAATTTCACAAGACTAACAAAAAATATGGCATCTCAGTTTAGTTTTAATCCTAAAATTTAAAAAAAAAAAAAAAGATGTAGAGCTTTAAAAAAAATTAGGTTTGCAGTTAAGCCTCACCTGATGACGCGGCAGCGAACGACGAGAAGCGAACAGTGGCAGCGAATGGTGAGCAGCTAATGACGCCTTTGAACGGCGAGTACTAGACGACGCCTTCAGACGGAGCAAAACCGCGCCTGCGCGTGCGGAATGGAGAACGCAGGTGTGAGCAGGCGGCGCCGGTGGTGTGAGCAGGCGGCAGGCATCCAGGGGTGAGAAGCGGCGGACCGATTTGTAGATTTAGAAGAAGAATTGCTTGCCCTAGCTGCTAAACGGCGGACGCTTTGGGTATTAGGGAAATGGGGTGAAATTTTTCTAAGTGTGCGTTTTTATATTTCCAGTAATTAAATTAAAAAAGATATAACAACGGTGGATAAAACCCGTTGTCTTTTCGCCCATTACCCCGCTTTTCTCGACCTTTTGACCTTGGGCTTTCCTACAACAACGGAATTTAATCTTTTGACAACGGGTACAGTCGATACCCGTTGTCTTTTTCCCCGTTGTCGTATCCAGTTTTCGTGATTTGTCCACGTCTTGCGTGATTGTCTTGGTAGGCATAAGTTTTATCATACTAAATCTTTAAGTGGAATTTATTTAGAATTATGGATAATAATCTTTACTGTTCTTAATCCAAAAAAAAAGATATTAATTAATATTAAACTTTTGGTTTTAAATTAATTAATGGACTAGATAATCTTAAACCACGAAAAATAATAATCAAGTCATATTATGTATATGGGTTAAGATGGATAGTGCAATATTAATTATGTAGTGAGATTAATTAATATTAATGGACTTGGAAAAAATATTGTGGCTCAATATTGATAATTCAAAAAGTCCATGGAAGATCAATCTTAATTCTCCTAAAGACCCTCAAGAGCCCAAAGATAAAGTCCAATAATTGAAAAAGGTGATTAAAATAAAAGAAAATATATTGTTGCTAATTTTTCATGAAATTTTCGAAAAAAAGAGGAACAAGAATGAATTTTTTTTGATTTTCTTGGAAAGATTTTTATGGAAAAGATAAGTATTCTTGGAATACAAAGATTATCCCATAAAAAAAAGTCAAATCTTGTATCTTGATCCTCAAGATTTCCGAAAATAATGAGTTGTGGGAAAAAAAAGATATTTTGTGATTATTATGGAAATAGAGAATATATGAGATATGTTCAAGATTGTATCTTGGGAAGGATACAAAGAAATTTCAATAACCCTAAATACCACAAAAATTTAGCCCCCATCATCTCTATATATAGGGGATGATTTTTTCATCTCCACACAATTCAGTTTTGGAAAAATTAGAAATCCAAAGGTGGTGCAACAAATTTTTCTTTTCCTTTTATTAATTGTTTGAAGGAGAATACCACCGGATTTATAAACAAGGACATTGGAAATACTAGAGAAGATCGTTGAGTTTGTGCTCATATTCTAACCCTTTTTAGTTATTCAAAAGACGTTTCACGTAACTCTTAGAATTGCGATGTAAGATTCCGTGGAATTAATATGCATGATTTGTTGTTGGATATTTAATTGTTATTTGAATTAATATAGGACTAATTCATGCTAGTAATAATTAAATAATTTAAATTTGTATTTAAATTGCACCTCGAATATATTTGGGCAAAACGTTTCCAAAGATATAAAGTCTGACTCTCAAATGAGTTCAAAAAAATTTATGGCGAATGAAATTCACATGGAGAAAATGAGAGAGAACCCCCGTGAGCGTATATAAACAAAACCTTTATGTAAACGTGAGATTAGTAGAAAGATGTTTTGGGGAAATATGAACGCTTATATTTACTTGATAAACGGAGGGACCCTCGCTCTCTTGGAAAATTGCTTATCAGGAGGAGGCTGGACGGTAAAGAGCAGAATATGTCTTTTCTCAGGAAGTATTTGGGTGTGTTTCGTATGTTCATATTGATGATGCTAATAAAAAGTAAATTGGATGCTTAATTTGTTAATTGTACATTTATTGAATATGAGTGAGTTTGGTTATCGATTTTGGGATATGCGAGAATAGAAAAGATAATTAAGTAGTCAAGATGTAAGTATTTAATGAAGCAGATAATGTACAAAGACATGTTGGGTACATATGGCAATTGGTTATAAGACTCGGGTTGTTGAGTTAGACATTTTGAACTCCATGGGGCGAGGATGAGGTTCATGATGAATTAGGATGGTTGTTGAGGAAGAACCACGTACACCACAAGCAACAATTCGATGTGGAGATCCCCGGCGAACATCGTTCTCCGATAGATATGCACATTCTCTTCATTACTTAGTGTTAATCGATGGTAGTGAGCATAAATGTTATGTATAGGCTACACGTAGTGGCAGTGGTGAGCAAGTGGAAACTTTCATAGATGATGAGATGGATTCGTTGAAGACCAGCGAAATTTGGGAACTAGTTGAGCTCCTAAGTGCAAGAAGGTGTTTCATAATAAGTGGGTTTATAGAATTAGAGAGGCGTATAGGAAGACATTACAAGGCAAGATCGGTTGTGAATGTATCGTTCAACAAAGGAAAGGGTTTCAACAAAAAATATGGTATTGATTATCTTGATGTTTTTGCTCATGTTGTGAAACTAACTACCATTCGGTTAGTTTTGAGTTTGGTAGTCGTTAAGAGAACTTGATGTTAAGGGCGGATGGATGTAAAAATAGTCTTCTAACCATGGTGACTTGGAGGAGGACATTTACATGAAACAACCGAAGGGTACTTGTCAAAGGGAACAATGGCTTGTTTGCAAATTGAGGAAGAGCTTGTATGATTTGAAACAAGCTTCATTATAGTGGTATAAGAAGTTTGATGGGTTCATGCGAGATTGAGTTGATAAGTGTGAAGTTGACCATTCTTTACTATTTCAAGGTAAGGTGATAATATTTATATCATTTTGCCATTATATGTTGATGACATGTTCATAGCGTGCTCTAGTGCTTTGAAGTGAGCAAGTTGAAAAGCGGTTATCATTAAGTTTGCTATGAAGGACCTTGGAGAGGCCAAACAAATCTTAGGTATGTGAATCGATCGTGATAGAATTGGCGGAAAGTTTTATATTTCAAGGTTGAATACATAAAGAAGGTCTTGAAAAGATTTAGTATGGAAGATGTAAAAGCCATTTTTCGTGTCGATAGGAAATGTCGGTTCAAGCTATCAATAAGGACTCACCTAATAGCGAAGAAAAGCCTAACCTACATGCAAAAAACTCCACACGCTTCAACAATTCGCCGAGTTTGATGTATTTTATGGTATGTACAAGACCGAGATATTGTACATCTGATGTAAGTAGTTAGTAGGTTTATGGGTAATTGATGCTTGACATTGGGAGGCAAAAAGTGGATCCTTAAGTACTTGAGAGGTACTACGAAAAAGAACATTATGTTTTGAAGTGTTGAATTAGCGGTATGTTATTGGACTTAACATCTAGTGATCTTGACAAAAGAGGAGTACAACCGGGTATGTAATTACTTTTTGATGGTCCATCAATTTCTTGGGCTTCTAAGTTGCGAGAAGATGTTAGCATAGTCATTTGTGAAGGCAAAGTATATAGCGATTCTTGAAATTTGGAAAAGAGATGGTATGGTTAAGATCTCTTGCGTAAATTGGGGAGGAAGCGAAGGATAATATTTCTCTGGTCATAGTAAGTGCTATGCACTTTAGCAAAAGAATCTAGCTTTTCACTCGAGAATGAAGCATATTGAGTTGAAGTATCATTACATTCGTTATCTCAATAAAGAACAAGATCTTCTTGGGGTTATCTTTGGAAAATATACTTTTTACTTTGTATAACAAAATGAATTCTTATTTATTTACTAAAATAAATTATATATCAATGTTTGATTAAATATGATTGAATGTTATATATATTTCTTTGCATACACCATTAAATAAATAAATGCGTTACATTGTAGTTAATTTGGTGATACGGATCACGGAAGATCAAATTAACAAATTCCTTGTAACTAAGTACAAATTCTAACCTAGATGAAATGAACAATCCAATCATGAAAGGTTGAAGTATAAAAATGATTGACTTGTCTTGACCAAGAGATTACCTTTAGCATTATGATCATTATTTGAATAGGACCTCAGGAGGATAAATTCTTGACCTTGAATATGGAAAAATTATACCTCGGTGGTTCGTTATTTCTTAATCTCCGTTCCTTAAATAGGATCGTGAAATTAATGACTATTGCTTTGACTTATGATGGGAAGAGAATCAATGTGATTCGATACCTTATATCTTAGGCAATATTATTAGTTACATAATGATTGCTAACATTTATCTGAGGAATCGTATTGTAAACACGTCTTTCTTGATTTGGTTCCCTTGGTGGGCTCGAAGCTTTACCATACCAAATCTTGCAAGTATAATAGCGAAGCAATAAATAACACTGAGTTGGATTACGGTTAAATGCATTGGAATAGACTAAATGCAGGGGCACCAAGCCGGGATATTTTCTTTGTATAATTCTGCCCAGGATACTAAGATTTGATCCCCTACAATGTATAATACAAGTTATATTTATAGGCGAAGAATTAGGGTTTACAATCTTCGGCTTCATACTCGCGCGGACGGCCTGGGTTTTTGATCGCCCGAGCTAGGGTTTTCCTTTCTTGTCCGTAAAATTCGCGCTTCGGATACACTTACCCCGGTTATGACCCGTGAAATCCACCTCACAACTATGCAGAATCCTACGCCCATATTTATCCTTCTTGAGCCTTGAGACCAAGTCATCCCAGGCTTCACGCGACCTCTGCGCCGCCAAGTGGTTCCCCCATTCTTCCATTAAGCCTCCCAGAGCACGCCTGACCTTCAAGTGGGATACAATCTTCATGCTCCTCCAAAAGTAACTGGCGACTCAGGTATACGCTCAAGTCCGCCTCGGCCCTCTGGCGACTGTGAGATTCCCTATGGCCTGTGACTGTGACATCCACGGCTCATGGTGCCTAAAACCTCAAGTCACTTAAATCAGTTCTTGGTGAATGGACTCGGGTCGACTTCGTAACTTATTTGTATGGTGAGATTATTCATGTTAACAATTTTCCCCAAGTGGACTCGGAGCTTAGTCGGAGGTGGGCCTTAATCTCTACTTTTGAATTAAGATTTGTGCCTTTCTACAGACTTGAGGTCAAGATTGTTGGTATTAAGTTTGATATATCTTGCGGGTTCGATTCTCCTAGATGTGCTCGCACTTTGAGTTGAAACTCTTTGAAGGCGAGACTTTTACTATTCTTTCGCACTTGTAGTTGAAACTCTTTAGTGACGAGCCTTTTCAGGCTCGCAGACTTGAAACTCTTTAGATTCTTTTCTCAGACTATATATGAACCTCTTCAGATAAGTTTTTTTTTCTCTACACAGATTGAGAGGTAATGAGCCTTCGCATAAGTCTTTTATGGCTCGTGACTCGAGCTAAGACCCTTTAGCGAGACGAGTGCTCACAAGACTTCTGAAAGGAAACTTTAGTGACCTGCTTTCATACTGCTGAAGCGACCATTTCGCCGAAAGGCTTATGATTTGAGTAGCTCTCCTACCAATAATTAAAGAATATCACTTATTTTTCCTACCCTATCGTGCCAACTTGATTTCCTTACGCCGACTTTCGCCACCTATCGCCTTATTTTCTACGACTTGTTTCCTCGACATTTTAGCTTCGCCTTATAAAGTCGTGGATAACCGCGATCGCTAGGGCGGCCATCTTTACTCCAAGATTTCTTGCAGTCACACCCCCACGTTCGTTATATGTTATCAATCATATCTTTCTTTACGAATTCGCATGTTATCGATTACGCTTCTTTCACGCGAATATGCATACATCGATTTCCGCGCCTTTTCTATATGGTACGATTTCATCGATCATATGTTTTCATATAATTCGGGCTGTTTCTACACATAGGAATTAAGGAAAGAAAGATTTTTATTCACTGGGCTGTGACTATTGCCAAAAGTATGCGACTGATCTCTGCTAAAAGAAAGAGATTCTGACGAGGCCCCCTTTCTGCGTGTATTAGGTCTGTGGCCATATGTATTCTTGAGCCGTAGTTTTAATGTAGGAGAGGTCTTCGCCAGCCTCCTTCCTCCTCGAATCCACAGCGGTTTCGGCGATCTCACAGGCCTTCAAATTGCCCTTCTTTTGAGGCTCTTTTGATAAACCTTATTCAACACCTGCCCCTCAGACAACCTCCAAAGTTGTTTCCAAGAGGTCTCGCACTCACTCAGGTAGGGTCTTCTCGTCGTGGTAAGGGGCGTAACTTGTATGGATTCGCCACTTTATCCTTCATCGATTTATGAGTAAGAACCCCCCGATCCTTAATCGCCTGTGAGGACATGAACTAGTGTCACGCCAAGACATCCATCAAACCATGTAAATCGACTCTTCAATGGCTTATAGTTTCCGGAGAGTTCATGGCTCCCAACCCTTTGAATTTCCTTTTGATGCTCCGGATTTCCTCTCGAGTTTGGAGAGAATGTGACCTTTAAGCTCTGTAGAAAAGTACTGCCGCCGTTCCTCATTTTTGGAAGTC